>OY744614.1:45686688-45716688 GCA_963556255.1 Allolobophora icterica | reverse complement strand
GTTTACGCCAGTGAGTTTATGTATTAAATTAGCTGAACTGAAACTTTTGCTCACATTTGAAATTTTGAATGATGTCGGTAGACCTAGTTTGTACACTATTCGTATTCGCATTCGATTTCGGCCGAATAGTTGGTCCAATTATTCGTATTCGGCCGAATAGTGATAATCACCTATTCGGTACAGCCCTAATTACTATTATTATTATTATTATTATTATTACTATTATTAGATAGATAGATAGATAGATAGATAGATAGATAGATAGATAGATAGATAGATAGATAGATAGATAGATAGATCGATAGATAGATAGATAGATCGATAGATAGATAGATAGATAGATAGATAGATAGATAGATAGATAGATAGATAGATAGATAGATAGATAGATAGATAGATAGATAGATAGATAGATAGATAGATACGAGAGCAGATGTCGGCTACGATCGTCATCAAAGAATCAACTACAAGTGCCGCGGTCTTCCACGAGATTTGGCGACTCTTCCTTCTCTGTCGCTGGACCTACTGCGTGGAACAATCTTCCTGACCACGTTAAGAATGCGCCATCTCTGGAGTCATTCAAATCGCACCTGAAGACATAATCGTTTTAAACTTTCGTACCATTGTCATTGACTTTGTGACTCATGTACAGCGCCCTTTTCTTCGGCCTCGGCTCTGCTACGGCGCTATAAAAATCGTCTTATTATTATTATTATTATTATTATTATTATTATTATTATTATTATTATTATTATTATTATTATTATTATTATTATTATTATTATTATTATTATTATTGTTATTATTGTTATTATTATTATTATTATTATTATTATTATTATTATTATTATTATTATTATTATTACTACTATCATTATCATCATCATCAGTATTATTATTATTATTATTATGTATCTATTTAACGCTAGTATCTAATAAGAAAACATCAATCGATTACACTGAATGGCAACTGCTAAGACACGAAGGGTGTGTGTGGGGGGAGGGGGGAATTCGCACCATTCCGCGTCCACTTCCTTTGTCTCATCAGACGCGTCTTCATTTCGCAGTTCTCCGGACATCTCATAGATTCCACTTTTCCTGGCGCTTCCTGTTTGCCACGTCTGCTCCCGCCTCCCCCTTCCCCGCCCGTCCGTCTGTTCCTCGTAAAATCCGCGTCTGTCTCTTTCGTTCTATGCTTTCTATGCCTGTTAGGTTGAATATCTTCGCATCTTTGTTCTCTCTGTCTCTCTCTGTATCTGTATCTGTCTCTGTCTCTGTCTGTCTGTTTGTCTCACTCTTTCTCTCTTTCCCTCTCTCCCTCTCTCTCTCTCTATCTATCTATTTATCTATTTATCTATCTATCTATCTATCTATCTATCTATCTATCTATCTATCTATCTATCTATCTATCTATCTATCTATCTATCTATCTATCTATCTATCTATCTATCTATCTATCTATCTATCTATCTATCTATATATCTATCTATCGATCCATCCATCCATCCATCCATCCATCCATCCATCCATCCATCCATCCATCCATCCATCCATCCATCCATCCATCCATCTATCTATCTATCTATCTATCTATCTATCTCTGCGTCTCTTTTATGTTTCTGTGAATATTTTCTGTGTCGACTGTTCTCTCTTCCTGTCTGTTGTTTTAGTGTGTCTCTTCGACGTATCTATCTGAGACAGACAGTCTCCCTATTTCTCCCTCCCGCCCTCACTCCTTCCCTCTCTCTGTCACTCTCACTGTCTCTGTCTCTATCTCTGTCTCTGTTTCTGTCTGTCTGTCTGTCTGTCTGTCTGTCTCTCTCTCTCCCTCTCCCTCTCAGTGACACTATGTTTCCGTGTTTGTCTGTCTATACATACATATGCGTACTTTCAACGTCTTTCTACCCATCTCTTATAGACTGCATCTCTTTTTCTCTTCTACATTCCTTCTCCCTCGTCACACCCTCCCTCCTGCGACTGTCGTGAAACGCCCGCCCAAAGAGCAACGAAGAAAGATGAATCCGGGTCATCGATGGTCGTTGCCGTTGCTAGGTTTTCCAACCTGGGGTGGCCAATAATCCCCAAGAGGGTCGAAGCAATCGGAGGATTAAAGTTGATATCAAGTTATCATAAACGAAAATTTACGGATCTAACGTTGAAAACATTGAGTCCGGGTCCACGGGGAGCCATTGAATAGTTGTTTTGCGCAACATAAATTGACTGATACATTTCAATATGATAAGATACAATGCAATACAGTGAGACATAGTATCATGCAATACTACGCGAGACAATGCAATACGATACAATACCATGAAATACAATACAATGCCCGTTCAGTTTGGCCGCATAACTTCCACGATTTTCACTGTAGAGCCGCCAATGCGTAGGCGTCAGTGGGGGGAGGGAGGAAGAGGAGGAGAAAGAGGAAAAGGACGAGGAAGAAGAGGAAGAGGAAGCGGTGGAGATAGTGGAGGAGGTAGAGGCGGATGAAAAGGAAGAGGAAGAGGAAGAGGAAGATGCGGAGGAGGTGGAGAAGGACGAAGAAAACGAGGAGGAAGAGAAAAACAAAGAGGAGGATGAGAAGGAGGATGAGAGAGAGGAGGAGTGGAGGAGTGGAAGAGGAGGAGGAGGAGCATGTTGTTACTTTTGATGATGCGTCTGGTGGCGCCGCCTTGTGTCGCGCTTTAATACTACTGACCGGGCGATATTAGGCAATCCATTCTGATTAGCGGTCTCCATATTGCGGTCGGCTGGCGATCGGCGCTAGGTGTCGCGACCTGCAAATCTCGAAATGCCGAACGTAGGAAAACAACGGGACCGGAAGTAGGCGGACGCGATGCGGGTCTTTGGCGAAATTTCGTCAGCGTAACATCAGAGAAGCGGAATAGATTAAGAGACGTCGACGACACATGAACCATGAAATATGCATATTGACGGAAACTGCTGTGCTGGCCATCCATCCATTCATCTTTCTTTGTCTGTCTATCTCTCTGTCTGTCAGTCTGTCTATCACTATGTCTGTCTATCTGTCTTTCTATGTTTCCGTCAGTCTGTCTTTCTGTCAGTCTGTCTGTCAGCCTATCTTTCTGTTAGTCTGTATAGCTGTCAGTCTGTATAACTTTCTGTCAGTCGGCATGTCTGTCAGTCTGTCTGTCAGTATGTCTGTCTGTCAGTCTGTCTATTTGTCTGCCAGTCTTACTGGCAGTATGTCAGTCTCTCTTTCATCCTGCCTGCCCCTCTGCCTGTCTTTCTACCAGTCTGCCTGTCTGTCTTTCTGTTAGTCTGTCTTTCTGTTAGTATTTTTTCTGTTAGTCTGTCGAATGAGATCTGGATCTAATCTAATCTAATCTAATAAATTATATAGCTTCGTTATCAAAATGTCCAAGACCTCAATCAGTCAGTGGTCACTTCGAGTAAAATCAAAACTCATAAATTCGTAATCCAATGGAAGAGCCAGATCCAATAGATAGTTCAGAGAACGCACATCTGAAGAGCTCTTCTGAAAGTGGCGCAATGCAAATGAGCACTTACAATTACAAGACAAGTAAGCTGTAAAGTAAAGTATTGCTGAGTCGTAAACGCTAAAACGGTCACAATTGTAATCGTAAACTCCAGTTTTATGGAGCGCTATACTCTGAAGCCAGCACCCGAGCGCTCCGACGTGAAAGAGGCATTTAGGCGTAACTTTGTGACGGTGGTACCCGGTTACCACCACTGTTACAAGTGGCGATACCCGGTTACCACCACTTTAACAAATGGTGGTGACATTCACCACCACTTTGTGACATAACAGCGTTTTTTGTTGGTTTGAAGCAAGTTCCAGCAACGACAATTAGCGGAGAAGTGGATTGGTACCATCATTTTGGGAAGGGGGAAGTTACGCCTTTGATCAGAGGGGTTTCCAGAGATCTATATCAAGTGGAAATCCGAGTCCGGTTGCCAGAAAGACCAGAGATAGGGCAAAGGAGCTGCTGAGGCGGTTTCGTTTGTGGCGACAGAGCCTGGAAGTCAGATGATTCGATGGATCAGGGTAGGAATTCTTGAAGACGAGGATTTTCGGTTTTGAGCGGAAAGTGTCTGGTAGTAATGACATGGTTGTGATAGTAATGTAATATTAATTATAATAATATTGTAATGCTAGTAATGTTATAGGAAGGATAGTAGTGTCACAGTAATGATAGTAATGTCCTAGGAATTATAGTAATGTCATGATAGTACTGACATATTAATGATATTAACGTCATAGTGGTGATAGTAATATCATATTAATGATGGTAATGTCATGGTAATGTTAGCAATGTCATAGGAAGGATAGCAATGTCATAGTAATGATAGGAATGCCACAGAAACGATAGTGATGTCATAGTAGTGATAGCAATGACATATATTCCTGACAGTAATCTCATAGTAATGTTAGTAATATCACAGTATTATCGTCCATTAAAACCGTCTAAAAACCACAGCGTCATTGCCGAACTCTCTTCGCGAGACAGCTGCGCACTAAAACGAAACGTGCCAAACACTTGAGCAACATGCACGTTTGCGACAAAATACGTCACCATAAAACGTGCTAATGTACTCCAACAGACATCAGTGTACGGTGCTGGCAACGTGCATTTTTAACGCAGGCGTTAATATTTAACGCTGGTGCAATGCAAAATCTACTTACACAGAACATCTGCTATAGACATACGCACACGTTGGGTTTCTGCGTACTGTCGTCGGGGGGTGTGGGGGTTCTCTGTAACAGCCATTTGGTCGGTCCGTTGGTTTTCTCCCCCAGGGGTCCAAAAACATTGGGGGCTGTCGTACCCCGCGCCCAGATTGGTAGTTCTTTCCGGAGCTCGCGCCGGCTGCTGTGTCGCGCTTGGAGTCCCCGCCTTATTGGTGTTTGTTTTTTGGTAACACGAAGGACTGCGTGCTTTGGAAACCGAACACATTCGTACATTCGGTTATTTCATTTTGCTTTGTTTCTTTCGTCCTTTCTTTCTTCCTTCCCTGTTTATTTCTTCATTTCTTCCTTCCTACCTTTTCCTTCCTCCCTCCCTTCCTTCCTTCCTTGCATCTATCATTTATGATACATTACAGTATGATGCGATATGATGCAGTACAGTGAAGCTTAGCAGCATGCAGTACCACATGATTACAATGCAATATGATGCAACACAATGCAATACCATGAACACAATACAATACAATACAATGCAGTACCCGTTCAGTTTGGACACATAGCTTCCCCGATTTTAACTGTAGAGACGCCACTGCGTATTGTGTTTATTTAATCTGTTTAATTCTGCATTCCTTCCTTCCTTCCTTCCTTCCTCCCTTCCTTCCTCCCTCCCTTCCTTCCTTCCTTCCTTCCTTCCTTCCTTCCTTCCTTCCTTCCTTCCTTCCTTCCTTCCTTCCTTCCTTCCTTCCTCCCTCCCTCCCTCCCTCCCTCCCTCCCTCCCTCCCTCCCTCCCTTCCTTCCTTCCTTCCTTCCTTCCTTCCTTCCTTCCTTCCTTCCTTCCTTCCTTCCTTCCTTCCTTCCTTCCTTCCTTCCTTCCTTCCTTCCTTCCTTCCTTCCTTCCTTCCTTCCTTCCTTCCTTCCTTCCTGTCTTCCCTAAGTCCTTGTGTTCTCTGCCCTCCACTTGCTGATGGTCTAGGTGTCTCTCTGCCTTTCTATTGATGCCATTATCATCATAGCTGTCTGTTCACGGCGCACTTCAACGTCTTCCTCGACACCCGCATGCATGGACCAGAAGAAATGGACGAGAAACTGCCCGAGAACAGGAGATGAAGAAGAGATGAAGGCGTCAACACATCCACGTGTCATAGTCCGGACAGTTAAGTGAGAAATTGTTGTCACATCGTTTTTAAGTACTAATCGCGGACTGGATATCGCCACATGCAAAGTCTATGAATATAGATATATAGGCCAAAGAAAGGAGAGCGAAGCAGAGACAGTGAGATACAGAGAGACAGAGAGAGACAGAGAGACAGATATACAGAGAGACAGGCACAGAGACAGATAGAAACAGAGAGACAGACAGAGACAGAGAAAGGCTGCGTATTCTGCTGGCTACAAGCATACATAAATGCATACAAATATATACCTACATCCAGGGAGGGAATTGTCGGGGGCTTAGGAGTTCAACCCCCTGGTCTTTCTTAGGACCCCCAGTTAAGTCTTCACTGTACATCTTAAGGGAGTAGTTTCCAACCCCCTCAGTTGTGCTAGTGTGATTTAGCAATATTGAACTCCAAGTCTCTGACAAAAGGAAGAAATTTCCATGGTGCATCATGTATGCATTTTTTAATTTTCTCAACAAAGGAATTGATTTTAATTCGAGTCTGACTTGCAAAACTGCTAGCGTTGAAATCAGCTGCTGACATCAGTTTTCAAATACGGATAAAATGTTCAACCCCAAGTCTTTTTTCTACAATATACACACTGCATACATCACTACATACATACCCACGTACTTACTTAATTACACATATAAATACATACATACATGTACACATACATACAATCCTACATACATCAGTTGTGTATATCCTACTCCTGAATAACATCGCCATGTCGATACATGTATATGACGCGCTATCCAGTGGATCACAATTTCTCCATCACCGGTTCGCCCCGTCTCTCCGCCGGACACGCACTTCCCCGCACTCGTTAAGCTCCCTCCCAAAACACAGGCCTTTCCAGCCACCCAGTCACAAATCGCGACCTGTCGGGATGACGAATTGCCTCGTCCCCCAACCAACGAAGCATTTGCTCGGCGACTCGCAGTCGGCGCTGGCGAGCGGGTCACGCAAGGACGACGTCGGCAGTCATCGAGTGCAGAGCGGAGACGGACGGGGTTCCCTAGCGAACCAGCGGACTTGCAATGCATGGCTGGGCACATGGCCTGTGCTATCTTATCAGATGCAGACACACGGAAGATGGAGCTGCTGCTGATGCTGCTGACTTTGCTGCACTGGTATCGAACACGTCTCATAATCTAATCTAATCAAATCTAATTTATTCTGATCTAATCCAGCCATGCACTGCAAGTCCGTTGGTTCGCTGAGGAGTGAGGACACCGTCCGTTTCTGCTCCGTTAAACTACTTACTTACTTACTTACTAATCGCATTAGATCTAATCTTATCTGACCACTTCCGATCTAATCTAATCTCATGTACTCAGGTCTAATCTCGACTGATCCGATCTATAAATAATAAAAAAATAATAATCTTCTGCATTAATTCAAACTGACAAGTACGCAGTAAGATTACATTGAAACGACAGTTGTAAAATCAAGATCTTAATTAAACACACATTTTGGCAGCTGTGCAAGGCGCCGCCCTAGAAGGGGGTTAGGGGTATCGAACCGCGATCTGATGCTCTCCTGGCCATGAGTGTTACCATTCATCTACCCCCCTCTCCGACCTCATCTAAACTTATCTAATCACATTAATCCAATCTCACATGATCTGACCTCATTAAAGCTAATCCAACTGTACCTATCTTAATCTAAACTGATCTAATATTATCTAAGGATTATTGAAGCGCCTTTATAATAATACACTGGATAATAATACTATGGTCAGTGGAACTGTAACTGCCGTCAGGAAACACGATCCGTTGGAGAATTCGTCGGTGCAAAGCGAGCATAAGAATCTCCGTTTCCCTGATGGAATGTGAGGCAGGCGCTGGTGTCCTGTTCTGCGACCCTTCAGGCGATAATCAACGGATGCCAAGGTCCTCGACATTGGACCAGCGCATTGCAGGACTCGCGTTGTAGCTCACAGGGTACCTGATACAGAGGAGAGAGACAGAGACAGACAGAGACAGAGACAGACAGAGAAAGTCTATGAATAAAGATACAGGGCAACGAGAGAAGGAGATATATGTCCGTATGCGTATATACACAGATATAATTATATATTCCAAGGACACCCGATACAGAGGGGAGAGGGGAGAGATAGAGAGATAGAGATAGAGATAGAGAGAAAGAGACAGAGACAGAGATAGAGATAGAGTGATAGAAAGAGATAGGGAGAGACAGAGAGACAGAGGTGGAGTGACACAGAGAGGGATAGAGAGAGAGACAGAGAGATAGAGTGACAGAGAGAGACAGAGACAGAGACAAAGTGACAGAGACAGAGAGGGACGGAGGGTTGGATGGAGGGAGGGAGAAGGAGAGATTGGAGCGAAATAGAAAAGGGGAGAGTGAGAAGAAAGAGAGAAAGACAGAAAGAGAGTGAGAGAGTCTTCTTACATCGATCACAATATATGACTGCACTGGCTTCCTGTCGGGGAACGAATTTCATTCCAGGTAAAAAGATTAGAATTTAATTCCTTTAATTTGAAGTTTAAATTGTCTGTGCTTAATTCCTGCAATCTCATTCCAATTTATTTCCGCTATCCCTCTAATACGTTTTCATCCCACATCTTCTCTCCTATCCTTCCTCTTCCTTTATATCTTTCCCAAGATACCTCTTCCCTTCTTTTTCCGACGCTCTTTTTCACACTCCTCCTCTTTCACCCCTTCTCCTCGTTCTTCTCTTTCTGCGGTTCCTCCTTTTACTCCATCCTCTTCCATTCGTCTTTCTTCTCCTCGAAATCCACCTACGATATGCTTGAATCCTCCTTCTATTTCTCGCCGTCCTCCTACTCTTCCTCATCCTACTCCTTCGTCTATTCCTCTCTCTACTCTTCATCCTCTCCTTCGTCCTCTTTCCACTACTGTTTCTCCTCCTTTTCCTTCTCCTCCTCCTCCTTCTCCTCCTCCTATTTCTCCTCCTTCTACTCTCCTCCTTCTCCTTCTCTCCCTCATCATCCCCCTCCGTCGCCTCTTCCTTTTCCCCTCCTCCTTCTCTCCTCCTCCTCCTCTTCTCCTCCTCCTTCTCCTCATCCTTTTCTCCCTCCACCTCCTCGTCCTCCTTCTCCTCCTCCTCTACTAATCCTATTCCACGTGTCGCCTGTAATCAGTCGAAACCTTTTCACTTGGACCAGCTGTTGCCAAACGCAATCACTCGTTGTCCCACTGTTCCCTCGAAAGGACGATTTCCATCCAGTAATTAGCCACCGAGGCTCCCTTCGTGCAATTCTCACAGGCATCGTAATCGTAATCATAGATACACATCACTATAGCGCATTTTCAAGAAGGTTTATTCCGATGGGCTCCAGAACGTACTATCAGTTAAATCGCTGTGTTCTTTGAAAGAAGAACAAAAGCGATTTAACGCTGTGTTCTTCTTTCAATGAGTTTGTTTTGAACTTCTTTCAAAACAAACTTATTGTTAAACGGATAGAAAATGAGGATACCAGAGCAGTCGGAATAATATTCGGATAGAATATTCGGATGGCACAACAGTCAGAATAGTATTCGGATAGAATATTCGAATATGAAAACAGTCGGCATAATATCCGGATGGAATGTTCCAATAGCAAGGCAGTCGGCATAATATACACTCACGACGAAGAGGCGAGTCTCATTTAGACAGAGCGACGTCACGCGGCGAGCAGCTCTATAACGAAATACATATTTCATTTCGCTTCGACGTTAAATGTCGACGCATTCAACCCACGATCGCTCCACAAACATCTGCACTGTGCAGCCTCAATCCATAAAACCACCGTTGCATGGGGAGACACAGTACGAAAGCCTTACACGAAGCGCATAAACACTCCTTGCATAGGGAGAACGCTTTATTGAAGCTACAATGGGACACGGTAGCAGATTGGTTTGGGAGCTCGTTTTTTGTAACTCGTTTTGTAACTCGCATTGTAACTCGTGTTGTCACTCGTTTTGGGAGCTCGTTTTGTAACTCGTTTTGTAACTCGTGTTGTAACACGTATTGTAACACGTATTGTAATTCGTGTTGCAACTCGTATTGTAACTCATATTGTAACCGTATTGTAACTCGTTTTGTAACTCGTTTTGTTACTCGTATTGTAACTCGTGTTGTTGCTCGTATTGGGAGCTCGTTTTGTAACTCGTTTTGTAACTCGTATTGCAAATCGTGTTGTTACTCGTATTGGGAGCTCGTTTTGTAACTCGTTTTGTAACTCATTTTGTGACTCGTATTGTAACTCGTATTGTTACTCGTATTGGGAGCTCGTTTAGTGACTCTTATTGTAACTCGTGTTGTAACACGTATTGTAACACGTATTGTAATTCGTGTTGCAACTCGTAATGTAACTCGTATTGTAACCGTATTGTAACTCGTGTTGTAACTCGTTTTGTAAATCGTATTGTAACTCGTGTTGTAACTCGGAGTCTTGCGGTTGGAACCTCCTCCTATAATTAGTAATATTAATAATAAAATTATGTGAATGATGATTATGATGATGATGATGATGATGATGATGATGATGATGATGATGATGATGATGATGATGATGATGATGATGATGATGATGATAATGATGATGATTATTATTACTACCATCATCACCGTCATCATCATCATTATCATCATGACGCACCCCAAACCCATAAAACCCTGCTTGCATAGGATGACCCACCAATAGTAGGGAAGCCACCACGAACATCACAACAGCCAACGATAGCTAGCAGGAGTCTTCCTAAAGCGTGCCCAACCTGCACTGGGAACCAACCCTTTTTCTACCGAACGGGATTTGCGATCTAACTCCTCGCGTGCCGATCTCGCTGCGGAGACGCGTGGAAGCCAGCGCCGCCGTCACCCGGAAATAATTCCGCACCAGCGAACCGTACATAAATAACGCCTGGCAAAGTGATTTCCGAAAGTATCGCCTTCTAAGTCCGGAACTCGCTCGTACGAAGTCGGCAGTTTCCGTTACCGCTCGACTGTACCCGCTCGTTGGTCGCGACGCCCTGCCGACCGATATTCCGCCGGACTCCCTCTATTCAAATTTAACACTTCTCATCGCCGGTGACGTCCGGCCCCCGAGGGACACCCGGCGGGGAGTATCTTTCCGGTCGAGTTGTCGCAGGCGTGCGGCTTAGAGCGATTAGTTGACCGCCCGGGGGAGAGACCGCAACCAACCATCTATCGACGAAGCTAAATCTCTTAGAGCCGTACCGTTCTATCTGTCCCCGGGGTACCATCCGGCTACCCCCTTTACTCGGGGTATTGATTCGGGTGGCTTTTGCGTCTTTTTGTCGTCGGCGGTATAAGTCGGCAGGGATCCACGTCACACGATACCGTTCGAAGTCCGCAGGGTGGCGTTTCATTTCAAACGGGGAGAGCTATAGATCTTTTCCGGATAAAATCAGCCTCCCGTGAGACTGTTCGGCTTAAATCAGAACGCGGTTCTTACCCGATATGGAGGCGGTTCAGAAGTTGCCCTTTCCGCCGCCGCCACCGACGACGACGACGACTAATGCGTCCGTCTTGTTCCGTCCACTGCGGTCGGGATTTGAAATTCGATACCTCGTGTAAATAGCACAACTCGATTCTTTCGACTCCGGAAGTAAGCGAGTAAGTAGTCGTAAGTTTATCGATGTCTCGTTTCCGCAGCCGCTTGAAGACTATTTTGTTCGATCGTGGTCTCATTTTGTGCAGTCGGAAGTGCCACTGACGAGATTCTCTCTCTTGAAGTGGCGCTATATAAATTTACAATATTGCAAGAAATGGACAGTTGCGGAAAGTTACTGCAGTCGTCGGATCAGGAAAGCCCAGAACGGGCCGTAATGTAAATTTAAATGTAAATCTTCGATATTTTTCAGCGCCACGTCAAAGCCGCGTCAGGGAGACTAGCTTTTAATCATCAACGCTATATCAAATCAAGTTCGCCATAGCCAGCTACAGTCGGTGTACTCATTACAGCTGAGTTTGGTAGGGGGTGCAGTTGCACGCGGAGCAGAAACCTCTTACCAAATTTCTACCCTGGCGAGAATTTGAACCCCCCATTTGAACCTGCTCAACCCCCTATTCGTAGCGCTGGTATCAAATTCTGGGCGCGCCACCATCCAAAGAAGCTTCAAAATCTACCCATACCAAACAGCTAGTCTCACTTAGGGCCTACTGTTGTTCACTAGGGCTACTAAATACTATGAGGAACTGCCTGGTCAAATTTGAGCTCTATTGATGCCAATGGGGCGTTTGATCTTCCTGGAATCTGTTGTGAGCGATACCATTAAGATGCAATAGGTACATCGGGTAGAAAGACAATAACAGTAAATATTACCACATTAAATACTGTCAATATTAATATCAATGTTGGGGCCATTATAATCATGATATATGCAAATATTAGAGCCAATATTAGAGCCCCCATTATAGCCATCACACCGTCAAAGCATTTCTGCTTGTGCCTTGGCTCGAATGATTCCCAAAGTTGAAATAAATAATCGTTTAATTCCTTCCGGTAAGAATAGAGATATATATCTGAAAAGGAGAGACTAATTCTGAACACAGACGTCGTGCTTGGAAGGGGAGCCCGGGGCGATGTGGTCCGTGCGTTAGAAACGTCTCCGTTCGTAAGTTATTAACAACTCGGAACAAATGGCGGCGCTATTTTCAGTTCTCTGTCAACGTCGGGTCGGCCATTGCTGCGCACACAATGAGACCCCGAATACATAAATTTTGAGTCAATTGGTTTCTTATGCATACACACACACGCACGCACGCACACACATGCACACTAACACCTATGCACAAACACATACAAATACACTTTCCCTATGTATATGTAAACATACGTTCAATCGAATAATTATATGTTTATGGATGCATTGAATATTATATATGAATGCTGTGTGCATTTATGTAAAACATATTCTAATTCTAATTGTAATAATAATAATTATTATTATTATAAACGAAGAGAAATGTCATCAAGTTTGTGTGTGTGTGTATGTGTGATGTAACGCTCTTCTCATTGCTGCTTCCGACTAATTAATATTCTGGACCAATGACGTCACAAACGGGGCGATCACTTCGTTCAAAGTAAATATCAATATACCGTAAACGGCTGCTCTTTAAACTAACGGCTTAAAACGCGCTTAAAATAATTCAATTATATCGCTGAGACGCTGAATCGAAATAACTGAACGGTTCAGAAATATAACGAAGTTAACTGAAAATGGACCAAAAACGTCATTCACGACTTGATTTGATATAGCACCGACTAAAAAACGGGATTAACTTAATTTACTTACGTCGATAAAACGCTGAAATGAGAGAGCTTAACTGGTTCGACGGCCCAATTTACCTCCAAGTTACTTAGGCCGCGCGGTTTCAAAAGGGATAAAACTACGCTGTGAAAAAGCTTAAACCGACCAATTTACTTAGACGCATAAACATATTCATTATGTTCCGCTACTATAGCCATAATTATAGCGATTGACTAAATTATTCAGGGGCAATTTCAAAACAGAGCTTATTTCGCACACTGAAAAATACACTTTCAAATTGTTTTCAAATCGTCAACGACTTGATATGATATAGCGCCGATAAATAATATTAATATCCTCTGTACAATTGGAAATACATTTTCAATTTTTTTACCGTCTCAGGACGGACAAACATCTAGTCAAATAATATTCTTATATGCACATTATAGTTGTATGCAAATACATACACACATAGTTCGAGAATTCGTGACTTTCGGTTTAACATTCATTAAAATTCGTGAATTTTTACCTATTTTAAAATTCGTAAAAATTCGTTGGACCATTGTTGGACCTTTTTTTAACATTGACAGTAGCGTTTTGAAAAAAGCAGCGTAACAACAATAAATGTGATAACGTCATGATTTGTTGTGTTAAGCTTCGGCTTAGAATTTAATGTAAAATTCAATATGAACGTAGGGGAAATATAGGAGGACGAGGAATAGGAAGAGCATAGGAGGAAGAAGGCGGTAGGAAGAGGAGGAAGAGGAGAAGGCGGATGGAATAGGAAGAGAAGAAGGAGGAATAGGAAAAGGAGGATGAATTGGAAGAGTATGGGAGGAATAAGAAGGCGGAGAGAAATAAGAGAAGAGAAATAAGAGAGAATAGGAAGAGAAGAAGGAGGATCAGGAAGAGGAAGAGGAACAGGAGGAGGATGGGAGGAATAAAAGGCGGGGAGGAATACCATAAGGATAATGAGAAGGAATAGGGGAGGAACAATGATGAGGGGAATAGTTACTAGAATGGAATAAGAAAACGGGAGGAATGAGAGCGGGGAATGGAGATGAACAGGAGGAATAAGAAGATGAGGAGGAGGAGGAGGAGGAGGAATAAGAAGACGAAGAAGAATAATAAGAAAATGAAGGAATAAGACGAGGAGGGAAGAACAATCACCCTTGCCGGGGCATCACCATCACGACGAAGCTGGTCAAAAACATCGTCCGGCTCAGCCACCCGGGTGGTCACGCGGGGTTTCTCCGCCTCGATCTTCCCCGTCGCCGGGAAAGGAGAAGCGTGTAGCTCAAGCGACCGCGAAATGAAAGGGTCGCCAATCGAATCGTCTAAGGGCGGGATTGATTTTCAGCGTTGGACGGCGTTAATGCGGTCACCCGGGCGAGCGGCGGCGGCGGCGGCCGCGGCCGACGGTCGGACGAGGCCCGGCCGGTCGGTCAGTCGCTCGGAAGGACGTTGAACAATGTCCAGATTAATTTAATTTACACATGACGGGGCTTCGCTGGCGGAGAAAGCTCGCTAGCAGATTGCTTGAAAGGGGAGAGAGTGGAACGGGGAGGGTGCGTTGGGGTGGACGGGTCGGTGGAAAACAGAGCGGGGTGGGGAATGATTGGGGAGGGGTGAGAGGGAGAGGGTGGGTGGGGCGTAAGTGGAAAACAAGTGGGGGGATGGAGAGTGATTGGCGGAACGTCTGAGAGAGGCAGAAAGAGAGACAGACAGACAGACAGACAGACAGACAGATAGACAGAGAGAGAGACAGACAGACAGACAGACAGAGAGAGATGGAGTGAGAGTAGGGATTGGAGCATGGATGGGTGGGAAAGTAGGATTCGTGGAGAGTGACAAAAGGGTGGAGATGGTGTGTCGGAACGAGAATGAAAAGCAGAAACAAGAAGAGGATTACCCTTGAAACTGCATTTTACAGCAATTGACTTCTTCGCTTGAGGCTGCAGTGTCTTGGAGGAGAACAGGCGGAGGAGCAGAAGAAGGAAACGATGGAATAAGAATAAGGAGAAGAAACGTAGATGATGAGAAAAAGAAAAAGATGATGATGATGATGATGATGAGGATGTTGATGATGATGATGAGGATGTTGATGATGATGATGATGATGATGATGATGATGATGATGATGATGATGATGATGATGACGATGACGATGACGATGACGATGACGATGACGATGACGATGACGATGACGATGACGATGACGATGACGATGACGATGACGATGATGATGATGATGATGATGATGATGATGATGATGATGATTATGGTGATGATAACAAATCGGCAGAGGGATCAAGAAGCAACAACCATTATTTCGCATTTATAAAGCGCCACTATCTAATAACCAAGCATCAATCGATGGCGCTGAGCAACTGTGAGTGAAGGACTTGCTCAAGGTCCCTACACAGTAACCGTCTTAAAAGAGGAGACTCGAACCCGTACACTCCACGCTACATGCCAAGCGCTCTAACCATTCGGTTACCGTGGAAGGGTCGGCTGTATTATAGGGACTGAGGGGAGGGCCGTCGGAGATCCCCAGAGACGCCAGCGCATGAGGACAGACTTCGAAGAGCGATAGCAAGAAACGATGACTGGTTGGCCAGAGGATCAATAAGCCCTTAACAAAACCAATCTCACAACACCACCGTCTTTCTAGAAGTCCACCATCTCTTCCGACTCCAGTCTTCTCCATCTCCCACACCTTCCTCCTGCTCCTCCTACTATTCATCTTCCTTCTGTTCCTTCTCTTTCTTCTACTCTTTCTTCTCCGCCTCCGCTTTATCCTCCTCCTTCTCTTCTTCTCTCCCTTAATTCTCTTTCTAATTTCCTTTTTCTTGTCCTAGTTTACCGACTTCCTGTTTCTACTTTTCCTATTCCTCCTCTTCCTCCGAACTTCGGGTCGGGCCTTTCCCTCACCTCATTCATTTTCCCTTTCCAGCTCTTCCACCAACTCATTCGCATTCCATTTGTTTCTTTTCCCTGCTGGTAGCTCCAAGACATCCTTCTTTCCTGTCGGCTTCTTCCGTCTTTCCTATCTTCTTCCTCTCTCTCCCTCGGTCTCTCTCTGTCTCACTGTCTCTGTCTCTGTCTGTCTCTGTCTGTCTCTCTTTCTCTGTCTGTCTGTCTGTCTGTCTGTCTGTCTGTCTGTCTGTCTCTCTCTCTCTCTCTCTCTCTCTCTCTCTCTCTCTCTCTCTCTCTCTCTCTCTCTCTCTCTCTCTCTCTCTCTCTCTCTCTCTCTCTCAGCTCATGACGATGAAAGCCAGACAAACTGACTGACAGACTGAGAGAGACTAATAGACAGATAGAGAGAGACAGAAAGAAGCATTTTAAAAATATATTCCGAGTTCTAGATGCTACAACAATAATCCACAACCCAAGAACTTCTATAACGACAGAGTAACATTGTTAAAGGCGACACTTCACTGCGACAGTCGATGATCGCTACTAAGAAAATCGTTGTCAATTCCCAAGACAAGGGCAAACTCCATCGCAACAGAACAGCAAACAAAATATATAGAAAAATACATTTCTTTCTCCGTATTCTATATATAAACATATATATATATATATATATATATATATACAATATCTCTATATATATATGACATAGAGAGGGGAAGATATATATATATATATATATATATATATATATATATATATATATATATATATATATATATATAGAGCGACGATACAGAAAGAGAGAGAGAGGCAGAAAGAGAGAGAGAGAGGCAGACAGACAGACAGACAGAGCAAGACAGAAAGATAATGTCTGGAAACATGATTGACGACGAGAAAGATGTTGTCAGCTTTTGCCAACGCCGTGATTATCTCAAGTCTTGGCTCCGACTTCCCGTTTCTTGTTGTCACCCCCGCCACCCATACCCACCCACTAACCTAACCCACCCACCCACCTAGGAAGGAAAGACCCACCCACTACTATTTATTTTCTCGCTTTCCCGCGGTCTATAAATATTCCATTTCTTGTTGTTAGTCCCGCCAGAATCCGACCCACCCACCCACTCGAGCTCCCCACCCACCGAAACACCCCACCCACACACACCTACCCATGATTTATTGCTGTTAATCTCAGCCTCCCAACCGTCGTACCACCCAACCAAACACACCCGCCCACCCAACCCACCCAACCCACCCACCCATCCACACACCCAACCCACACCCAACCCACACACCCACCCACTATCTTCTCCCTTCCGCGTTCGCTTAATTATTCCCTCTAACGGACAAACAATTTGTTTTGACGAAGAGTTTCTGAATAGAAGCGGGAAGTGGGAAGGGCGGGAGGGAGTGAGGAGGTGGGACACTGCGGGAGAGCGAAGATGATTCGATTGGCACCGCTGCCGTCGGGTCCAGCAGCTGGCGCTGAAGCTGAGCGCAATTGTCGCCTGGATCCATCATCGGCGTCAACTCCATCAGTGGCGTGTTGCGAATGCCAAGCATCTTCAGCACAGCTCAGAAATAATTCAGTCTCTCTTATCTCTTTCGCGTCCGATCCTAACAGCGTCGTCTGTTAACGATAGGTGGCGGTATCGTCTCAACCAAAGTAATGTGTATTGCAATGTATTCTGCTGCGTTGAAATGTGCTTTGTTTCAATGTGTTCTATTTCACTCAAAACTGAAAACAATGTGTTCTATTTCACTCAAAACTGAAAACAATGTGTTCTATTTCACTCAAAACTGAAAACAATGTGTTCTATTTCACTCAAAACTGAAAACAATGTGTTCTATTTCACTCAAAACTGAAAACAATGTGTTCTATTTCACTCAAAACTGAAAACAATGTGTTCTATTTCACTCAAAACTGAAAACAATGTGTTCTATTTCACTCAAAACTGAAAACAATGTGTTCTATTTCACTCAAAACTGAAACACTGCTCTTTCACAAATGCTATCCCGATTCCTCCTCTTCTATTTACCTCCCTCGCTATTTGAACCCTAAACACCACCCACCTTAGCCGTGTGACTGTCTGCCTGATCGACCCCTTTGGAGCTTGACCAGGAACCGATTTCACCCCTCCTCGCCGCCTATCGATTATGATTTGACTAAGCGCCTGTGAAAAAGCTGGTTTCCGCGAGTTCGCTTTTTTGGGCCCTGTAGAAATCTCGAGATTACGATTACGCTTATTGCAATGAAATAATCGTAATTTTTTTGTACTGAAATGTATTGTATTTCTTTGCAATGTACTGCATTGTGCTGTATTGTTTTGCAATGTTTTCTATTGCATTGTATTGAATTGTATTGCGTTGTATTGTGAGATATTGTATTGTATTTTATGGTCTTGCAAAGTTTTGTAATGCATTGAAAAGTATTATATTGTATTGCAACGTACTTTATTGCAATGCATTGTATCGCATTGTATTGTGATCTATTGTGTTGTAGAGTAGGCCATTGTCTTGTGTGAAGCTATTTAATATATTGCAAAGTGTTGGATTTAAAATTTCATTTAATCGTATTGCAATGTATTTTAATGTGTTGTGAAGTTTTATGATGTGTATCATTCTATTGTAATACATTGCAAATTTGCAATGTATTGTACTGCTAAGTGTATTATTGTTGTTATGCAGTGTATTGTATAGTCTTTTGAAGTCTAGAGTGTGTTGCAACGTAGTCTAGTGTTGTCTAAGATGAAAGAAACCCAGGTACCATGACGATCACTGAAACGCAACACTCGTGCGGACATCGCAGAGGTCGAAAAGATCTTCAAGACAATGACACCTGATCCTGACACCTGCGGCTGTCAGTCGACGAATGGAGATGACGACGACGATGGTGATGGAGATACTGCTGCTGCTGCTAATGTTGCTTTTTGTGTTGTTATTGCTGTTGATGGTGGTGGTGGCGGTACTGGTGATGATGATGATGGTGGTGGTGGTGGTGGTGACATTGATGATGATGGTGCTGATATAATGATGGTGTGATAATGATGATAATGGTGATGATGACGGTGGTGGTGATGATGGTGATGTGGTGGTCGAGATGATGATGATGATGACGATGATGATGATGACGATGATGATGATGATTATGATGATGATGATGATGATGATGATGATGATGATGATGATGATGGTGATTATGATGATGATGATGGTGATTATGATGATGATGATGACGACGACGATGATGATGATTATGGCAATAGTGACGGTGGTGAACATTACATCACAAGACTGTTATTTCGTGAGTTATGTAAAGTCCGTAAAGACGCCGGGCGGCCAATAACACCTGTTACGATTCAATTGTCTCTCTCTCTCACTGTCTGTCTCTCTCTGTTTGTCTCTCTCTTTCTTTCTCTGTCTCTATGTCTCTGTCTCTCTGTCTCTCTGTCTCTCTGGCTGTCTGTCTCTCTGTCTATCTGTCTGTCTCTCTCTGTCTCTCTCTGTCTCTCTCTCTGTCTCACTCTCTTTCACTCTCTCTCTCTCTCTGTCTCTCTCTCTCTCTCTCTCTCTCTCTCTCTCTCTCTCTCTCTCTCTCTCTCTCTCTCTCTCTCTCTCTCTCTCTCAATCTTGTCTGTCTGTCTCTCTCTCTCTTTTTCTCTCTCTCCCCCCTCGGCCAGTCTCCGATTTTTACTCCTTGCTTTCTCGTTCCTGTTTATGGCGAAGAAATCTCTCCGGATTATTCAGCTTATACTAATTGATATTTATCTCGTGATATAAGCTCATTCTCGCTGCCAGACTTATTTATAGAGAAAGACAATCTCTCCCTCTGTCTCTGTTTATCTCTATGTCTCTGTATATGTCTCTGTCCCTCTCTCTGTGTCTCTCTCTCTCTCTATCTATAATAGATATATATCTCTATTAGCACTGCATCATATATTTATATATATATAATGACGCCAATTATATATATTTATATATTTATGTATTAGATGCTATAAATAAGCTTATTGGCAAGCGTGAGCTTATATCACGAGATAAATATAAAATTAGTATAAGATATATATTTATGTGTGTGTGTTTGTGTGTCCGTGTTTGTGTGTGTGTGTGTGTGTGTGTGTGTGCTTGCGTGTATGTGTTTGTATGCTTGTTTATATGTGTGTGTGACGCCTGCGAGATGTGTGAGATTTAAGCACGTATATAAATCAGACATTCTAAAACTGTTTACAACATTGCATCAGTTTTTAAGTTCCCCTTATATTGCGCTACCTTTCGCCACTGTATATATATATATTGTTGTTGTGCAGTATGAACGTTTGTCTCGTACTAATAAAGATTACTTACTTATAATGCGTACAGACAGGACTTTGTTGATGCGGACGTATATATTGTGGATCTGCCGTCATAATAGTATCATCCGTGATGGCATAAACCAGAAGCGATAAGTATCTATACATGAAGGGATAAAGCTGCCTCCCTCCTGTGCTACGCATTTCATCTAAATTATGTCTGTGATATTACAGATAATATGTTTGTAACATGTTTAGCGCAAGAGGGAGCTTTAGTTATTGTGTTTACATCAGAAGGCGAGCTGAGCGCATGGATTATAATCTTAGCGTTGCCATCGAAAACATTTTTTGAACTATTTGCAAGTGTTGCTGGTCCACTTAATTCCGAGCTTGAAAATAATGTACCAAAGAGCTGGTCAGCTGGTCTGTGAAATAACTCCGCCACTGCCCGCACTCTGGTAGTGCCAGTCCCAGTTCCAAGCCTGGAAAAGGGAGGAGGGCGACGCTAATCATCTTTGTTATGATACAGCATCGTTAACCCAAACTACTACTATTACTACTACCACTACCACTCATACTACTACCACCACTACTACTACTATTACCACTGCTGCTGCCGCTACTTCTAGTAGTAGTAGTATTACTACTACTATACATAGCACGGATAAAGTAGTACTACTACTGTTGCTGCAGCTGCTGCTACTACTACTGCAAATAAGAATGTCAGTCCAGCATGCTAAGCACTACACTTTTGAGCATCGAAAAGAAGAGGAAGGCGTTGAAAAAGAGGATTGGGGTGAAGATTAACGCTGAGATTATGAGGATTTAGACGAATAAAAGGACGTGTACGAAGAACAGTATGAAGAAGAAGACGAAGAAAAGATAAGAAAGAAGAACAAATGAAGATGAAGAAGAAGTAGAATCAAGATGAAGAAATATACCATGTATGAAGAGCAAGATGTGGAAGGGGATGATGCAGAAGATAACAAATAAGATGCCAGTCAATAACAAGCTGAAGATAAAGAATCGGAAGAGGAGCAAACGAAGAAATGATGGCCTTTCGTTTCCTATACGGTGACCATCTTCGCTGCTGAAGATGGTCCACTGCTGAGGCGGCCGACTGTCTCCTCACTTATTGATTTTGATGCGGAGCCAGGCGAGACTCCTCCTCCTCCTCCTCTGCCTGACTCATCCTCATCTCGCCCCACGCTAATGAGAATTGGCTCACAAGGCAGTTACGACAGAAAACATCTTATTTGTTGCTCGTCCAATATCGAGTATGCACAGGAAATACATGCTAACCGTCATTCTTAACTTACCTTCTGAATAAGCAAATCACATCTATAGACCATTAAATAATGGACAAGGCTTCAATTGATAGTCGCCTCCAGTGAAACGCTGGTGTAAAAGTCTTAACCCGTTTGAAAAGCCCATAGATGAAGATGAGGAGCTTTTGTTATCAATCATTTATTATTACTACTACTACTACTACTACTACTACTACTACTACTACTACTACTACTACTACTACTACTACTACTACTACTACTACTACTACTACTACTACTACTACTACTACTACTACTACTACTACTACTACTACTACTACTACTACTGCTACTACTACTACTACTACCATTATTATTATTATTATCATAATTATTATTTAGATTATTAATATTAATATTATTATTAATAGTAGTAGTAGTATTAATCAGATTATGATTTTAATTATAATTATTATTAATATTGTTACGATTATGATTATTATGCATTTATTATGCGCCACTGCTTAATTACCAAGCATCAAGTGGTAATAATAATGATATGTGCTCATCTATTTACCTATCGATTTACCCACCTACTGTTCTATATGCATATTTTGCTCTTGAATTCGTACCTTTGTGGTTACCACTTTTATCTACATTGAGTCAAGAAAGGCATGTTAAGTAGGCAGGCAGACAGTGCAGGCAAAGAATGGACACTGATAGGTAGGCTGGAGCATCATATTCAGGAGGTGGGTAAGTAGATAGAAGGCCAGTCAGTGAGTCAGTCAGTGAGTCAGTGAGTCAGTGAGTCAGTGAGTGAGTCAGTCAGTCAGTCAGTCAGTCGGTCAGTCTTTTTGTCTATATGCCTATCATGCAGTCATTAAATCAATCAGGAAATAAGTCAGTCAGTTTATCTGTTATTCATTAATTCAGTCAATCAATCAGTTAGTCAGACACTCAGTCAGTTATTAATTAATTCAGTCATTCAGTTAATTCCGTAAGTCAGGCAGTCAGTTAGGTAGGTAGATAGCTATAATTATGTAAGTAGGTAGGTGCAAAAATTTTATAGCAAACTAGTGTAGTACTTTTAACAAGCAGGCATAGCCAAAGAACTCTAGAAATTTTTAACTCGGTGTGTTTTTCAGCAATTACGCAGAAATTGCGTCCGGTCAATTAAAAACCATTTGTAGCTGATTGGCGATGATTTAAGTTAGACTCAATTGGACACGAACATTTCACAGGAACTTTTATTGGATGAAATTGACTGCCTAAGTGGTTTCGAAAAAATCCTAAAGCACACAGTTATGAGTTGGAAATGACTGAACGATTGCGCAATTTGAACATTCTCATGAACAATCTTGGCCCATGGAATCATCATTCATTACTCTAGTAGTCTAGTTAGATATTAGTTGGCATGAACGCGGGTAGTGTAAGTGTAAGGGAGTTGCATAGCGCCTCTTGTGGGAAAAATCTCTCTGTTTCTTTCTCTCTCCCTCTCCCCATCCGCTCTCTATGTCTCTTTGGTTCTCTCTCTGTCTCTCTCTCTGGTTCTTTCTCTCTCCCTCTCCCCATCCGCTCTCTATGTCTCTTTGGTTCTCTCTCTGTATCTCTCTCTCTCTCTGCTTCTTTCTCTCTCTCCACATCCGCTCTTTATGTCTCTCTGGTTCTCTCTCTGTCTCTCTCTCTCTGTTTCTGTCTTTCTCTTTTTCTCTCTTTGTCTCTCTGTTTGTCTCTCTGTTCTGTCTCTTTCTCTCTTTGTTTCTCTGTCTGTCTTTCTGGCTTGCTCTCTATGTCTCTCTGTTTCTCTCTCGTTCTCTCTGTCTCTGTCTGTCTCTGTCTCTCTCTGCATCTGTCTCTGTCTCTCTTTCTCTCCCTCATTCTCTCTCCTCTCTCCATCAGTTGGTCGGTTGGGCGATCATTCCTCAGCACCTAAGAGATGAGACAGATCGGGCGTTGCAACCCGCTACCGTCGGTCACATGAAAAACATCGGATCAGAAGTCCGAAGGGCCCCCGTTTACTACGGTCAGTCAGACCAGACTGACCCAGCAAGGAATTCCCTCGCTGAACTTCCCGGGTGGGAGAAAAGGATTAGGATGGGGGTGCGCTTGGACAAGCCCTGCGAGGTGGTGGTGGGGGGAGGTGAAGAGATCGTTTCTTCCAGAGGAAATATAACCCTTGTCGGACAATCGTTCGGCTTACTATGAAGAGTAATCAGCGCTGTTCACATGAGTGACTCCGCCAATACCCGTACTCTGGTAGTGCCAGTCTAAACATTGGAGAAGGAGGAGGGCGACCCTAATCATCATTGTTATGATAAAGTGTCGTTTAACAGCAACTATCCAACCGTTAATATGTAGGCTGAGGCAGAGGGACAGAGAGAGAGAAGGAGAGAGAGAGAGAGAGAGAGAGAGAGAGAGAGAGAGAGAGAGAGAGAGAGAGAGAGAGAGAGAGAGAGAGAGAGAGAGAGAGAGAGAGAGAGAGAGAGAGAGAGAGAGAGAGAGAGAGAGAGAGAACCAAAGAGAGAAACAGAGAGAGACAGAGACAGAGAGAAATACACAGAGTGAAAAGAGTGACAGCTGGACAGATATCATCGTTGTCGTCGTTGTATGATTATCGTTATCATAATCATCATCACCACAACCACCACCACCAATAACAGCAGCAGTCAATGTTCGCAGTACTGCACAGCTCATATCTACTTTCGACAGCACAGAGAATCCCACCTTAAGAGATCAGCCGTTACCTGGTTATCTCGGCATTCGTACATCGCCACCCACTCACTTCTGTCAGAGAAGATGTGCGTGTTTTGTAGATAATGAAGCTTTGATAGAGCGGATCGGAACCGAACCACCGCAAAGAATCGAGAGAGAACAACAGGAAATGTCGCTAATTATTGTGGAAACGCCTGCGATCTTGGCTGTCTCTGATGCAACCAATCAGAACAATTTCATCTCTTAGATCTAGAAACACGAGAGATGCTACGTGGGCGGATGGACAGAGCGCGAGAGGGCGCTACAGTAGAGAGAGAAGGTTACGACGTCTATACCTCTTCCCCGTTGATTATAACTGACGTTTTAACCCCGCGCCATTTCACGATTAAACCGCAACTCTAGCGAAACATGTGAAACGATTTGTAATCTTGTAACAAATTGCATGTAAATTTTACATGTAAACATGATCGTTACCATTTACAAAGGCGTAACTTTGTATTTTGACGGTTGTGCCCGGTAGCCACCTCTTTTGAAAGTGGTGGTGACAGTCACTACTACTTTTTGGTCCTGTGCTGAAATAGTCTTGCGACATGACAGCGTTGTGTTGGTTTGAATGAAATTTCAAGTAACGACAATTAACGGCGGTGTATTCTTGCTTACCTAACCAGCGCAATGCTTCACGATAACATAGTCACTTATTGTTTTGACGTAACAAATTAATGACGTCATCCCTGATGTAGTCGACCGTTTCATTTCAAAATGGGATTGGTGACCAGTTTGGGGTAAAGTTACGCCCTGAATTACGTGTAAATATTCTACGTAAACATGTTTTAGCAATCCTACATGCAGACTTACAGGTGAATGTTTTATCTAAACATGCCCGTGACATTTACATAAACTTACCGCATCTAGATTCCTTATGTAAACATGTTCATAATATTTATGTAACTTACATTTATTACGTTTAATTTCTAAGCATGTCTAATTTCTTATGTAAACTTATTACACTGTATAGAAATGCAAACATTTTGTAACCATGATGTTAAAACTTGTTACATGTATGTTGTATGTAAACACGTTAATAATATTTACGAATATATTTCTCATTTAATTGGTTTACACAAACACGTTTGTGATCCTACATGCAACCTTACAACATGTTTAGTATCATGTGCGAATTTATTACGTGTAAACGATCGTGTAAATGATCATGTAAACGATCGTGTAAATGATCATGTAAACGATCGTGTAAATGATCGTGTAAATGATCATGTAAACGATCGTGTAATTGATCGTGTAAATGATCATGTAAATGATCGTGTAAATGATCATGTTTCTAAACTTCTGTGTAACCTTAAAACGTGAAGGTACACACTGTATATGCGTGCACAGTCATGTTAGTTATGTATGGTTTATTGCAAAATGCAAACTATGATGAGAGTGATACATATGACACCAACAATGATAATGACGACGACTGTGGTGATAATGATGGTGATAATGGTGAAGTATCACGTAATGATGATGATGATGATGACGACGATGGTGACGACGACGATGATGATGATGATGACGATGACGACGACGACGACGACGATGATGATGACGACGACGACGATGATGATAACTACCAAATCGCAGGGATTTGCAATAGAATCCTGTGCTAGCATGACCCATAAGATGTAACCATGATCAAGACAAGATCCATTTCATTCGATCTCTCGGTGATCGTGATCAAAGGACGCGGATGAATTCGGTCGGCGCTCAATAAAAGATGATCAGAAGTAATCCGAGGGTCAAGAGACGATCATCCACTTCCGGATTATCCGCAGCAAAGTCGATTGTAATCCAAGAAAATAAAAGCGACCGATAAACGATGACGAAAGGACCACCCAAGATGAAGGACAACCCACGCAGACAAGAGAATTACCAAGATGACGGACCATCCAAGACAGCGGACCATCAAGACCCAAGATGACGGACCACCCAGCACAACGGACCACCCAACACAACGGACCACCCAAACACGACGGACCACCCAACACAACGGACCACCCAGCACACAGGACCACCTACGCAGATAACAGACCACCCAAGATGACGGACCACCCAGCACAACGGACCACCCAGAACAACGGACCACCCAGCACAACGGACCACCCAGCACACAGGACCACCTACGCAGACAACAGACCACCCAAGATGACGGACCGCGCAAGACAACGGCGGGAGGAGGAGCCTACAAGGGACCAACCACAAAAAACCGAACATCATGAACAACGGAACTAGGAACGAAGACGAACGAGGGAAGGCAACAGACCAATCCAAGACAACTGGTCACCAAAGACAACGGGCCAACCACGCAGATGTTCTTCTAAGGACAATGGAGCTGAGCGGAACACCCAATATATAGCTGACCACCAAAGACAGCAGACCACCCAACACAGCAGAATACTTAATATAGCAGACCACCCGAGACAACGGAACACCCAGGACAACGGACCACCCAAGACAACGGACCATCCAAGACAGCAGACCACCCAAGAAAACGGAACACCCAAGACAGCAGACCACCCAAGACAACGGAACACCCAAGACAGCAGACCACCCAAGACAACGGACCATCCAAGACAATGAACCACCCAAGACAACGGATCACCCAAAACAGCAGAATACCTCAGAGAGCAGACCACCCAAAACAGCAGACCACCCAAGACAGCAGACCACCCAAGATAGCAGACCACCCAAGACAATGAACCACCCAAGACAACGGACCACCCAAGACAATGCACCACCCAAGACAACGGACCACCCAAGACAATGAACCACCCAAGACAGCAGACAACCAAGATCGCAATTCCCCAAAGACAGCAAGCATCATTAATAAGTGTCTGCATAGTTTGTTATCGCAAGTATTGACTGATGATGACAATTTTCGCTGGCTGCAGACCGCACGTAAGACGAAACACTAGTGACTGCTGCGGTCAGACATCACGGCCGAGGATCATTGCTTCGTCGGCAGAGACAATTTATATGGCGCCAGTTAGTAATTGGACAACCGAGGCTTAATCCAGCGGAGACGGGCATCCATCCATCCATTTATCCATCTATCCATTCGTCCACTCATCTACCCATCCATCCGTCCATTCTTCCATATATCCATCCATACAACCATCCATCCATCCATACATCCATTCATCCATACATACATCTATCCATTCATCCAGCTCCCATCTGCCCATCCATTCATCGACCCATCCATCCATTCTTCCATCCACCCTTCCATCTATCTACCCATTCATCCATCCATCCATCCATCCATCCATCCATCCCTTCATGCATCCATCCATCCATACATACATCCATCCATCCATCCATCCATCCATCCATCCATCCATCCATCCATCCATCCATCCATCCATCCATCCATCCATCCATCCATACATCTATCCATTCATCTATCCATTCATCTATCCATTCATCCATCTCCCATCTGCCCATCCATTCATCGACCCACCCATCCATCTATTCTTCCATCCTTCCATCCATCTATCTATCCATTCATCCATTAATCCATCCATCCATCCATCCATCCATCCATCCATCCATTCATCCATCCTTCCATACATCCATCCATTCAACCCACCGTCAAAATCAATTCAAATCATTTTATTCCTGCAACCAACCAAGTAAGAATACAACAGCGACAATAAAGAAGAAAACATTTGGCAACTTAATCGGCTACAAAGGGGACCCTGAAGGGATCGTAGATCCCGCTAGTTAGGGGCACCTAATTACCTAGTACATTGAGTATGATGACAGCCAATTAATACCCAGGAATATGCCATGGAGGTGTAGTAAGCATAAGAAGATTAGGAGATGGAAAAGTAGCTGAGGGAATGACAGCATTGAAGGCTGTAAGGTAGCAGGATAAAAAGATACATCTATATAGGCCGACATTAAGCAAGAAAAAAATCTATACACATTAAGTAAGAAACACATCTTAACTAGAACTGCAACTATGATAAGCAATCATCCAACGTGAACCTTATGTATTACCATCAGTAAGAAGAAGGCGTAAACTTTTCTTGAAGACCGGGAGATATGGTAAATCATGAATTGATTTGGGGATCCGGTTCCATATTAAAGCTCCAGTAGACCTAATGGAGAACAGTCTGATATTAGTGTGGGCATAGTTCATACGGTAAGAGTTCTGACTTCTCGTGTTGTGAGAATGAACATCAGAGGTGAGGCATAAGAAGCCGTCAAACGCAGATGGTAATAGGTCATGTACGTAAGAAAACATGAATTGGCATGTTTGGTAGATCCTTATCTGTTCAACCGTCAATATACAGAGTTCAGAAAAAAGTAGTTCAGTACGATACCCGTAGGGAACTTCAGCCACGAAATGAATAGCGCGTTTCTGTAGGATGATTAGACTATGGAGTCTGGATTTGTAAGTTGAGACCCATATCATATTACAATAAGAAAGGTATGGGTAAATAAGAGAATAATATAACGTGGTTCGGACACAAGAAGGAAGTAAGTAAGAAATTCGAGAAAGGATACAAATATTTTTCCCAATTTTAGCAGACATATTTTTATGTGTTCAGACCAGGTCAAATGTTGATCAACATCAGGGTGGGATTAACATTTTGTAGGTCTGGTTCTAAAAATTGTACAGTAGGCCCCTAATACAATACATTTCAACCAAAAAGTGTTGACGAAATTTATATTATAGAACAGATATATGTATGAATTTAAAACTGTTCACGACGTGCTTTCAGAGTACAAAAACTGTCAACAATATCCTGAAAATCTAGCCGTTCCACAGTTTCACGCTCAGTGTCCACAAGTATAAAATTTGTCAGTCTATCTTGTTCCATCGTAGATCTTAAAGCACTTTTGATGCGCGTTAGGTGACTAAACGATCTTTGACCGCTGCAGTAACACACAGGAAGTGTAAGATATATGCGCAGAGCAATGCAAACATTCGGATATCCTGCTTGTAAATTGTATTCCTTCATTATTTGAAACATTTGGAGAGGTGATGAAACCATTGCCTCTCCAAATATTGCAAATACTGAAGGAATGCCTATATATATCTTACACTTCCTCTGTCTAACTGCAGCGGCAATATTATTGGCACTGACGGCAATTGACTCAAAAATGCCGACGCCCGACGGTGATGGGCGGAAGAGGCTATGAGCACTTATTAAGCAGCCTCAGCAGAGTAAACTGTCTTAGGAACACTAGACCCTAACAGTCTCCCGGACCTAACGGTCACAATTATCTCATAATTGTCTTGGATGACCATCTGCAAGTGACTATCGTTGTTTGTTTGCAGTTATTATCAACGATGTAACATTTGAATACTGAAATAGTAGTTTAAATTTTTTGCTGTGGCACACTAATGGTAGGCCCCTGATCTGTTAAAGGTTTAGTAGGCCTGAGTCCGTGGACCCACTGGAACCGTGGTCATTCCAGGCCTGATCAACATAGACACCTAAGAATTTGGTTGATTTAGCTTGAGCAATTTGAGTCCCATCAATACATAAGCTAGGGCATATAGAAGGACAGCTTTTTTGTGAGATTTTAATAGAAGAAAACTCGTTTTATCAACATCAAGTGTAAGCTTCTTAGCTCGGTTCCAGTCCGCGACATGTATCAACTCAGTGTTCACAGTTTGAAATAAAGAATCCAACGAGCAATTGAAGTAAAAAAACATTTGTGTC
>OY744614.1:45606688-45684188 GCA_963556255.1 Allolobophora icterica | reverse complement strand
CGCCACTCACAGAACCCAAACACGCAAATGGCGCGCACCTGTTCCCCACTTAAGCGCAATTTCTAACGTAACCACACACAGACACACACAGACACACACACACACACACACACACACACACACACACTCCGACATATCACTCATGATTACCTTCGGTCACAAAACAAGGCGCAATTATTAACCGCCTAGGCTGGTGGTTGAAAACTACCAATACTACCACCAATTTTACCACTACTACTAATACTTTTATTATTGCCACTACTGCTACTTTCCACTACTACTACTACTACTACTACTACTGCTATTGCTGCTGCTGCTTACTACTACTACTACTACTACTACTACTACTACTACTACTACTACTACTACTACTACTACTACTACTACTACTACTACTACTACTACTACTACTACTACTACTACTACTACTACTACTACTACTACTACTACTACTGTAATTCTATAATTAAAATAATAATAGTAACAACAATGCTAATAATACTAATAATAATTTGTTCCGCTGGCATTTGGGGCGCTGGGTCATAATAATAATGTCTGGCTTAATTTAAATAAGAAACGTGCTTTGACTAAGGCATTCGAATTAATAATAAAAATAAAAATAACAACGATTATAATAATGATCATATCTATTATTAGTAGTAGTAGCAATCGTATTAGTAGCAGTAGTAATAGTGGAAGTATTAGTAATAGTTTAAAAGAAGTAGCCTAATAAGTAGCCTATACGAAGTTACCAATAATGGACTCCTGTACCATAGACTAAGGATGGTTTTACCCCCATCACCGCCACACAATTTCCCACAAACTACAAGTCTGAAGGGGGCCTAAATAAATAAAGAGGACTAGACCAAAATGTGCTGAGCAAACGCGGGTCTGTGTGCGAGACGGAAGTGTGTGTTGATTGGAGAGGCGCTGAGTACACAGCACCCCATCTGGTCGAATTCTCACTTCCATTGGCCGTCCCAATTCTGTCCGTTATTGGTAGACGGGCAGCGTATAAGAGCGCTAAATAAATAATTCGGAAGCAGATAAAAATCGTGTCCAGCAGACTGCGCCGTCCACCAACAAATATGGCTGACTATAAAGGGAGATGTTTGGGCTCTCCGCTCCATGGAGCGCTCTGCCAGAGGAGAAACCACACAGATGGTAAACTGTTGGAGTCGGTAATGGTTGGGTGGAAGCGGGAAAAGTGGTTCGACAAGTAGATTGTAAAATGTAAATGTTTACGTTTTTCTATAGCGATTATATGACCTCGACCGTGCTCGTTTTTTTTAATGAAGTGATCGGGCTAGATCCCTCACCATTGCTGTCTGTTTGAATGGGTTCCACGCCCTTTAAGGTCCCCGTGTACGGACCGTGCCAGAGCAACCATAATTATGGCCTCTACCCTGGTCATTTTTCAATGAATTGATCGTGTGAGATCCTTCACAACTGCTGCCAGTTTGAACTGGCGCCACGCCATTTAAAGTTCCCGTGTACGGACCTTGATATCCCGAGTTTCATATCTCTGAAATAAGCTGCCGTCGTAAGTAGGCCTACTTCATTGGCATTTGAGATGCTTATACTTGCGACTCCTCGTAACTTTTAAACTACAGACTTATGTTCCTCAATGGGCGAGATGGTATCACCCCGAACTGGCCTTTGCCTTCTTATCCAAGCATCATATAGCCATCTTAACTTAGCCATATATCCAACCATAGCTTATCCATCTTATCCAACCATTAGTTAGCTATCTCATCCAACCATAACTTAGCCATTTTAACCAACTATAAATTAGCCATCTTATCCAACCATATGTTAGCCATCTTATCCAACCTTAACTTAGCCATCCTACCGAACCACAAAGAGTCATTTCATCTAACCTTAACTTAGCCATCATATCCAACCATAACTTAGCCATCTTATCCAACCACAATTGAGCAACAGCAAGAACATAGTCAACGTCATTCACCGTGGAAGCAGTGAGAGAATCCGAAGCGGGGAAAGCCTTGGCCGTCCGAACTCGACAGCAATACAATGGAAGACCATACGGGAGTCGAGGCAGCGGCCACCTGCGGTTCACAGCCAACTAAACCGACCAGGGCTCGGGCAGCTTTGAATAATTTAGAGGCCTGCCCGGTTTTCCCTTTAATAATTCAAGGCTACCGAAATACAGTGCCTCTTATTCAATTACACGACCAAAGGTTTTCTTGTTTTTTAAGCCGGAACGACCACTCCAAGACCAACGTCATCCGCTGAAGGTAATAGAAGTTTGTGACGTCGTTTTGTGATTTGTGGGCTTGCTGATGGTGGTCAACCTCTTAGGTAACCCTCCTGATACGTATATATAGGTATACATGCATGCATGCATACATACATATATACATACATAGATACATACATGCATGCTTACATACATACGTACTTACATAAATGCATGCATAGTTGCATACGTACATATATACTTACATAAATACACACATAAATGCATACATAAATACATACATATACATTAACATACATTGATACATACATACATACATACATGCATACATACATACATACATACATACATACATACATACATATGTACTTACATACAGAAATACAGAAATACATTCATGCATACATACACACTTAGATACATAGATACATTGTTACATACATGGATACATACATACATGCATACATAAATGCATACATACATACTTATCTACCTACATACATGCGTACATACATACATATATCCATGCAGACATAGCATACATACTTACATACATACATGCATACATGTATGCATACTTACATCAGTACATAATTAAGTACACATGCACGCATACTACCTATAGACACATTTACACGCATCGACGCTCAGATTGTCCACCTCTTGGATCTTACATTGGCCCTTCTCGAGCGGATTACAACAATTTGTGCACTTGAAGTCACTGGAAAAACGGTCGGTCTATTAATGATGATGATTATTATTTCATTTTTTAAGCGCCGACTGAAGGAGTTCCGCGCATGCGAGTAAAATACATAATTGTTAACAATGAGTTCCCATGGTAACTATGATGGTTTCATCTATATTTACTTTTGAAGGAAGCGCATCTTTGATATTATCGTTGCATTATTAGTGTAAGTGCATTATATATAATATATATATCTATATATAAAATCTTTATTTTAGTATTAGTAGTAGTAGTACTATTGTTAGCTGCATGATGCTAAAATAAGTTTTGCCGACGTCATCGGCCTTTGTCGTTAAGGTTATGTCGTTATCCATCCATCCATCTATATTAATGCAATCATTTGCATTTTTTTAAGTTATACTTTCCTCGTGTATTTTTACCCGCTCCGGAAACGGGAAGAACAAAATTAATGATGATTGATTAAAGAAAAGAACCTTTATGTATCGAAAAGAACCTTTATGTATCTGAATATTACGCCCATGTTGCATTTACTGCACTGGCTGCCCATTGAACACAGAATCTATTTCAAATCTGCGTTGGAGTTCACGACGTAGGCCCGCAACATTTTAATCAATCAATCTATCTCTGTTCCATGATAAAACCTAAATCAATCGATACTGAAGTCGATCAGGGATGCTGTAATCCTTAATGTTCCTGCTGCCGAACAGTGTTGCGTCCTGATCTTTCTCGGCCGTTGGTTCGTTGCAATTCGCTGCCCAATTAATTTCTTTCTGTCAATTCTCTGTTGTCAAACTTGAGACTTATCTCTTTCAATTTACATAACCACGGTAGCCTGGTTTCTGGTTTTCTGATCTATCAAATCTCAATCTGGTTTTTCCGATTGATTGTGCTTGGTTAAGGTTGGATGAGATGGCTTATCCAACTAAAACTTAGCCACCTTATCCAACCATATGTTAGCCATCTTATCCAACCTTAACTTAGCCATCCTACCGAACCATAAAGTAGTCATTTCATCTAACTATAACTTAGCCATCTTATCCAACCTTAACTTAGCCATCCTACCGAACCATAAAGTAGTCATTTCATCTAACTATAACTTAGCCATCTTATCCAACCTTAACTTAGCCATCCTACCGAACCATAAAGTAGTCATTTCATCTAACTATGACTTAGCCATCTTATCCAACCTTAACTTAGCCATCCTGCCGACCATCACAATTGATCAATCAATCAATCAATCAATCAATCAATCAATCAATCAACAATCGATTGATGTATTGGACATTATGATTGCGGCGCTGTTATTATTAGTCAGTGGTTTTGAATCGATTAGACCGATAATACTGTCTTCCCTACTCTGTCTGCCTCTCTGTCTTTCTGTCTGTCTGCTTCTCTGCCTTCCTGTCTGTCTGTCTGCCTCCTGTTTTCCTCTCTGTCTGCCTGCCTGCCTGCCCGTCTGCTTCCCTGCCTTCCTCCCTGCCGACCTCCTTGCCAGCCTAGCTGCCTACTTAACGCTATGTCAACTGATTCCGCGCTCGGGTCACTTTCTCGTTCTAGGGTCACATCTGTTGGTCATCGAGTGAGGCGGTCAGTCTGTCGTCCAGTAATTCATTCATCCATTCATTCAGTCATTCATTCGGCCATTCAGCCGGACGGCGTCTCCGTTCCCTGTATCGATAACGGTTGCCGAGGAAATTGAAAGTTGTTGGTTCGCGCCGTCTTCTTTGTTATTGACCGCCGTAACCTTCAGTTCGATATTGAAAAGATTTCGGCTTGGTCAACATCGCCTATCGACGGCAAATATTGGTCCAACTCCAGCGAACGAACAGACGGACGGATGGACGGATGGACGAACGAAAGAACGAACGAAAGAACGATTGAAGAAGAAGAAGAAGAAGAAGAAGAAGAAGAAGAAGAAGAAGAAGAAGAAGAAGAAGAAGAAGAAGAAGAAGGAGAAGGAGAAGGAGAAGGAGAAGGAGAAGGAGAAGGAGAAGGAGAAGGAGAAGGAGAAGGAGGAGGAGGAGGAGAAGGAGGAGGAGGAGAAGAAGAATATGAGGACGGGGAACCAGTCCTTTCCTTCGCCATCTCATTTTCCCACCGACAGTGTACGGTCAGTATACTCATTATTGCTTGGTTGGCTAGGGGGTGCAGATGGAGCAGAAATCTCGACAACAAATCTCTGCCCTGGCGGGGATTTGAACCCCGGCCACTCGAATGATCCACACGATAACCACTACACTATCGAGTACCGAATGAACGAACGAATGAATGAACGTAACGCAGCGCGTTTCACCCGACCTGTTTTCCAAGAAGTAAACGTATATGGAACTTATAATGTTAGGATTGTATTTAGATTCTAGAATTTTAAACTTTGCATATCGGTTATTTCCAACTTTTATATTACATTGCAAATTGATAATTTAGTCTAAGACTCAAGTGTAGTGCACAGAAACAATGTCAGTAAACAACAGCCTATTTATTGTATTCTCTCAGCAACTATTTCTGTCAGATAGATTGAATATTGAATGAATGTGACATGTTGCTCTGCCTCCACCTGGTCGCAGAGTATTGCAAATTGATGGCCTTCTAAGTGGTTTTCGCTTCGTGTAACTTATCATTTTGATCATCACATCCACGACAGCTTTTAACTCGGGTCCAGCTGTTTTTGCGAACAGGGCTTCTTCTCGATGCAGAAAACAGTGAGTGGTCATAACGTCTTGGTGTCTCAATCACCTTAACTATCTTCTTAAATGCTGCCACCTGCTTTTGTTTAGGGTCAACACCCTCTGAAAGTTTTCGTGAGTTTTGTCTGGGAAGTTGGGATGCTTATTGGTCAAAAATCTTTTCAGCTTAGCTGATGATATAGCACTGTTTGCTAGATTTTCTCCACAGACAACACACAACGGCGAAGAGCAGTTCGCATCTTTAGTCCACCATGACTAAGTAGCCATCACTATATTGACGGATTTTAGCAGCGTCATATGTGCGTCTCGTCAAAGGGCTTATAATTGAGTGGCCTCTGTTATGTCCGACACGCTTCTTAATAAACTTATCCATGTTTGCGGTAACGGTTAAATCAGTATGGACACTGAGTATACGACTATTACTCGTTAGATCAAGTGAATGCGAAATAAATGGTAGGTTTAATAAAGACAGTGATTTACGAATGGAAATTTATCCGCCAGTATTTTTAAACTGTCGTGTTTTGATGTTTGGTTTATAATCCAAGTTTAGATAAATGAAAAATTTTAAAATCGTTTACATTTTTCAAAGTTATAGGAACGTTTTGAAACTCGATCAGGATAAGAAATCGAAATCAACGACAACGTCAGCATAGTAATGGCATGACATTTTAACTCGGCTACCATTTTTACAGCATAAAGTAGGTCCCAGTAGAGTGGGCATATAGAGTCTGAGTAGACTCGCAGAGCCATAGATATATTATAACGACATATAAAATGCAACAATACATTCACTTAATACTGTTAGCACAGAATCGTGTCGAGCAAGGATGACTTTGTAGAACGCCGCTTGTGACTAGTTAGTGCAGTATAGTATAGTGTAGTATATTATAGTATAGTGTAGTATAGTATAGTGTAGCACAGTATAGTATAGCATAGCATAGTATAGCATACAGGGCCGCATTAAGGCTAGTGCGGGCCCGGGTGCTGTGACTGGCAAATTTCATCACAGAAAAATTTGATGACCTTTTGGGGGGAATTTTTGATGACCTTTTTTCGGGGGAATTCTTCTTACACAAACTTTGATGACCTTTTTTGGGAATTTTTCTTAGATTAACATTTTTATGTACTTCCGAAAATGCGACCCCGGGTGCAGCAGAACCCTTAGCACCCCCTTAATGCGGGCCTGATAGCATAGCATAGCATAGTATAGCATAAGCTCACAATTTTGTCTCACCTAATCTATTCTGATCTGTTGCGGTCCAGACCAGAGCAATCCACTCAACTCCAATCAAATCTAGTCTATTCTGTCTAATCCAGTCAAGTACTGTCCAATCCAATCCAATCATCTCTAAACAATTCAATGGCGTCTTAACCTTACGTTGCAAGACATCGATCCATCTAAACTAAAGAACTATCTTATCTAAAGAACACAACTTAACTAAAGAATTATCTTAAGTAAAGAACATATCTAAACTAAAGAACAACCTTAAGAACACAATCATCTTAAATAGAGAACTATCTTTTAACTAAAGAACACACATTAAGTAAAGAAAACATCTTAATTAAATAACTATCTGAACTAAAGAATATAGTAACTAAACTTTATTGATTAGGAATCTCTATGTCTCAGGTTTCCCCTCATTCAGTTCTCCTCCTCTGTTCGTGACTTGGGGATTGCCCTCGATCTTACCCTTTCCTTCACCGATCACGTTAACATTGTATCCCGATGTTGCTTTTATCATCTACGCCGGCTTCGATCCCATCCGCAGGTGTCTTTCGGTCCATGCTGTCACTCCACTGGTCTACGCTTAGACCTGCATTCGGGTGGACTTTGGCAGCGCTGTGTACATAGGCCTTTACTCCTCCAATATCCACAAACTTTAGTCTACATTACTCTTATGCTGCTGATCGGCTTATCGGCGATATTCTCAAGTTTGTCCACATATCTGCCTTTATTCGTGACTCCCTCCACTGCCCATCAGAGAATTCAGTTCAAAACCCTCACCCTCAAGCGCAACTGCCTTACTGGGTCTGCTCCGTCTTACCTAATGAATTTCAGCACCCCTGTTTCTTCCTTGCCAGCGAGGACCTCCTTGCGATCCTCGGCCCGTGGCCTTATGGTTGTTCCACGTTTGCACTCTTCCACAGCCCAATCCAGGAGCTATGTCTATATGTGGGTCTTTCAGCCTAGAACAGTCTTCCCCAGTCCCTCTGCCAAGAGCTTCTTGCCCTCTCTCCTCTTCAGTTCCGTAGAAGCCTGAAAACCCTCCTTTTTCCGGTGCTGGTGATGGTGCGGGTCGAGAGCGCCGCTGATTTGAGTGTTCGGTTACAATTACAGTTACAATCCTAGTACACCACAGAACATCATCGTCCGTCCATCCATCCATCCATCCATCCATCCATCCATCCATCCATCCATCCATCCATCCATCCATCCATCCATCCATCCATCCATCCATCCATCCATCCATCCATCCATCCATCCATCCATCAATCCATCCATCCATGCATACATACATACATACATACATATATACATACATACATCTCCCTCAAATACGTAGCCAAGCGACCTGCGAGGTCAGCTCCATTGTTTCTCCCGGCTTCCCTTTCGCATGCCTTAAAGACTATTCGTTGTGATTTAGGGTCTCGTGTTTACAAATCTGGAGCGTCGCTATTTAAAAGTGGCGCCACACAAATAAGCGGTAGCCGATTGCATAGAGCGTTCGCCTTGTAATTCGAAGAGTACGGGTTCGAACCTCCTCCACGTACGGTTACTGTGTGCGGACCCTGAGTAAGTCCTTCACTCACAATTGCTCAGCGCCATCGATTGAAGCTTTGTCATTAGTTTGTGGCGCTTTGTACTATTCAATAACAAAGAACACAAGCCATTGCGATGAAGAATATGAACGAATTGTAATGCAAAAGAGCACCAACCAGAAAGATGAAGTTGACGACAACGAGGAAGGCCCTGGTGCAGGCCGACGCGCATGACGAGTTACTGCATCTGTCGCGTAACCATTGGCACCTGTCTCCCATCCTCTGCCGTCCGAACCGAGCCCGGCAGCTTCGCACCCAAGCGCCGCCGCGGCTGGCTGCGCTCCCGCCGCCGCCCCCGGCGCCGCCGCCGACGCGAGCCGTGGCGCCGCTGTCCGACCGGTCGTCCGTCTTTCCCAGCGTTCTCTGCAGTGGACCGCACGTGACGGTCGGAGGGAGAGGCTGACCGTTCCTGGGGTTAGGGGGCTACCAACGATGACCAGGAGAGATGTTGTCCGTGACCAGTCAACTGACCACTGGGGAACGCTATGGTTAATTGGACAATCAAAGACTCACTGAATAACCGAGTCAGTTTGATCGGGTTAGTTAACGAACTGGTCAAGGTCTGATCAGCTAAGAAGCAGATGGAGTGTACATTCATTCACGTGTTCAATAACTGACCGCTCAAATGACCATCCGGCTGTGGTCAGTTTCGAAGCAGACGATGTAGAGATGAGGTTCTATTGTGTGGTCAAGGAATGACCAACTGATCGACTTGCCAACTCTCCGAGCACGCTGTGGTCAGTTAGGTCCGTCCAGACACACTGCTTGTCAACGATTGACCACACGAATGACCATGCGAGACGCCGTTCACTTAGGAACAGAGTCATCAGACGAAGAAGCGGTCAGTCTGTGTCCAGCGCCAGCGACGGACGTACGGACGGACGGACGAACGGACGGATGGACACTCCGTTATGGCGGCTAGCCCACTGACCGTCCAGTTCATATTGGCAGGTCCATTACGAGGATCAGCACACAGCAGCAGTATCAGCCCAGATGCAGCCATCGCAGCAGCAACTGCTGCAGCCCATCCACGGCGCATCCTCAGTCTCTCGGCCTCCGTCAGTGCCAGCCAGCGTGCGGTCATTGTTACACATGGTCTCTTCTGTTGTCTGTGCATCCAATGTCCGTTGCTCTCTTTGTCTCCATCTCTCTCTCTCTCTCCATCTCTCTTTCTCTCTCTTTCTCTTTCTGTTTCCCATTCTCTCCCTCTCTGTCTCCCCTTTCTGTCTCTCTCTGCCTCCATCACTCACTCTCATTCCCTCTCTCACTCATTCTCTCTCTGTCTCTCTGTCCCTCTGTCTCTGTCTCTCTGTGTCTCTTTCCCTTTCTCTCTTCTCTCCCTTTGTCTCTCTCCCTCTCACTCTTTCTGTACGGCGTGTGACTGCCTGAATAGTCTATGAGCCGACAGAGTTGGAAGATGTCCCTCCGACCAATGCGACCAAATAATGCACACACGCACACACACACACACACACACACACACACACACACACACACACACACACACACACACACACCTACACACACACACACACATATATAAGAGAGAGAGAGAGAGAGAGAGAGAGAGAGAGAGAGAGAGAGAGAGAGAGAGAGAGAGAGAGAGAGAGAGAGAGAGAGAGAGAGAGAGAGAGAGAGAGAGAGAGAGAGAGAGAGAGAGAGAGAGAGAGAGATTGAGCCGACGTATCTATTGTATAATATAAACGATGTCATATATATATTTATAGTCGCATAATAAAATTATATATATATGGTCAGGATTATAAGACTATGTATATATATATATATCTATATTGAACATAGTCGTCTAATCTTGACCATATAGATATATATATATGCTCGTATACACACATATAAAACGCCGTATATATACAACTATTGTGGTTCAATAAAGTCATATATAAATAGTGATTCTATAGATGCATATATATAGAGAGATAGAGTATATATCTTTCATGTATAATCATAGATATAATTATCGTATATATATAGATATATTAGGTATGTATATACATATATGCGACTATATTTAACGGCGCTGGTTCCCTGTTATACCAGGACGAGGCTGTCGCGGTCCAATCGGAAGTTGTCGTTCGTTTATTTCGATCTTGATCCTGTTCTTGATCCTTTCCATTAACCTCGTTGTTTCCAACGGTTCCAACATCGCTCCCTCCGACTTCCGACTTCCGCTGTCCCTTTTCTGAGCGATGGTATTAACGACAATTTATATAGCGACAACGTATGCGGTGTTACGAAATGACGGTTGTCGGCGACAGCGTGCCAAGGGTCACATAAAGGATGGAAAAGCTGTTGTGTTTTGAAAGCGTTGACGCAGGATGGGGCAGCATGGAGTAGGAGAAGACCGGGGGAAGTAGGTTGGAATAGGACAATATAGGAGGAAGTAGGATGGAATAGGACAAGATGGGGAAAGTAGATCTAAATAGGACAGGATAGGGAGAAGTAGGATGGAATAGGATAAGACAGGAGGAAGTAGGATGGAATAGGTTGAGATAGGAGGAAGTAGGGTGGAATGGGACAGGATAGTGAGAAGTAGGATTGAATAGGACAAGACAGAAGGAAGTAGGATGGAATAGGTTGAGATAGGAGGAAGTAGGGTGGAATATGACAGGATAGGGAGAAGTAAGATGGAATACGACAAGATTGGACAAAGTAGGATGGAATAAGACAAGATAGGAGGAAGTACGATGGAATGACAAAGACAGAAGGAAGTATAAGCTTACAGGATGGAATAGGACATGATAGGAGGAAGATGGGAGGATGTAGGTATCTATAGAGTAGAACAAGACTGGGTGAAATTTTAACTTATTTTATTTTACTTTTGTATACATATATACATGTATGGTATACATGTACGTACGCATGCACGGATGTACGCACTTGTGTTTTTATGAATGTAAATATGTTTGTATGTATATATTTCTCTCTTTATTTATTTATGTATAATGTGTATGTATGCATGCATACTGCATACGTCTATTCGTCCATTTCCTGTCCATTGTTTGCTGCTAGTCTTCTTTGACCATCCCACCCATTGAACATAACTCGTAATTGGCTGATGTCTTATGCATTGGACACCGGTCCTAAAGAATAAAATTCTCCCATTTAAAATCCCCCTCTCGATTCAAATCACTTACCATCTGATATTATTGCGGCGTCGTTAGAAAGTGCGGATATGTTCGGAGCAACTTGATGGGGAAAAGGTTTCAGTTTAGAGCGAAAATACAATCTCTCCTCCTCTTGCTTTTCATCTCTCCCTCTTCCTCGTCCACTTCCTCCGTCCCTCATCCTACTTTCATCCTCCTTTCTACCTCTTCCTCGTCTTTCTCACCCTCTTCCTCCGCCACTTCTTCCTTCTCTTTCCCCTATTTCCCAGATCCTCTTCATCCGTTACCCCTTCCAATCATCTCTTTTCCTCATTCTTTTCCTCTTTCTCCATCTTCCTCCTCGCTTCCTCCTCTTCCTCCTTTTCCTCTTTCTCCTCTCCCTTCTTCTTTTCCGCCTCCTCCATCACTCATTCCCCTGCATATTCCTCCATTGCCTATTTCTGATCTGTCTCTTCCTTCTTCTTTTCCTCTTCCTCCCTCTCGCATTCCTCTCTTTATTCCTCCATTGTCTATTCCCATTCTCTCCCTTCGTCTTTTCCTCTTCCTCCTCCTCTGCTCAACCTCTCCTTTCTCTCCTCTTCCCTCTCCACCCTTATGTATATACGGTCGCGCCCTCTCATCCGGGCGACCATTTCCCGCCGCCAGCTGCGTCCCACTTGTCGCCGGCAGTCTCCCTCTAGCGACGACTCGAGTGACGACGACGGCGGCGGTTGCCGTTGACGACCGTTGCCATTGACGCCAGACCCAGCTGGTCCGATCCGCGGTCGCCGCGGGAAGAGAGCGCGCCTAATGAATCGGTCGCGTGATGTCGTCTGCTTCGCCTGCTTTCCATCGCAGACGAAGACCGCATCCCAAGTGCTCGAGACGGCGGCGCCGCCTCCCGTTGCCGTGGAAACGACCGGCTGCGGCTCGCGACCGGAAGTTGGCGCTAACGGATATAAGGCCAGAGAGAGGGATGGGGAGAGGGAGGGACAGGGAGGGGCAGGAAGAGAGAGACACAGAGATAGAGAGGCAGGAAGAAGGAAGACGGAGAGGGAGGGATGAGGAGGGAAAGGAGGGATAGACTGAGAAAGACAGAACGGAAGGATGGGATGAGACAGATTCGGACGGCGAGGAAGAGGAAAGAGGGAGGAGTTGAAGAGAGGACAGCCGGAAGAAAAGACGGAGAACGGACTGAGAGACGGAGGGACAAAAAGATGAGGGAGGGACGGAGTGAGGAGAGAGGAACGGAGGAACAGAGGGTATAAAGGAAAAACAGGAAGGAACGGAAAAAGAAGTAGAGACAGAAGGATAAAGTAAAAAAAGGGACAGAAGGACGAAGGGTCAGAGGAGCGGAGGGACAGAGGAGCGGAGGGGCACGGGGCAGGACTAAGGGACGGATTGACAAAAGGAAAGAACGTAGGACGAGAATTGTCGGTAGGTGGAAAAGTTGAATGCATGTATTATATGTGTATATACATATATAAACGAAAAGAAATGTCATGAAGTCATCTTAGTCATGAAGTGAACTTCTTGTAACGCTTCTCTTATTGGCCGCTTCCACCTAATGAATATTAATGACCAATGTCGTCACTTTTTACAAATGGCGACATTCCAACGGACGTTCGTTTCAAACTTCATTCAAAGTAAGTTTACAAATACCGAAGACGGCTGCTCTTTTAAACTAACAGCTTAAAACAGGCTTAGACTAATTTACTTACGTCGCGAACAGGCTGAAACGAACGAGTTTAACGGGTTTAAACTGGCCAAATTACTTAGGCCGCTCATCTCGAAAACTTCCTGTCATTTTAATCGACCGATTGCCCGTCTTTTTAACGGGTTTAAATAACTAGTATATATATATATAACTAGTATATATATATAACTAGTATATATATATATATATATATATATATAAGTATGCACGAATGTGTGTATGCAGGCAACTGTCTCCTTGTCAATCGCCTTTGAAGAGCTTCACAATAGTGTAGACAATAGTAAACTCCTAGTTAAGTGTAGAAGTTCTATAGTGAGGTAAATAAGGGCTGTAGTAGGGCATTTCGGCGTTGGCGCGAACCATATCCACGCCCAGCGGTAGCCGAGTACCGTTGAGAGATTCCATCCCCCGACAGAGGACGGGTGACGTCGATGACGATGCTCTCACTCTGCTGCAGCAACCGCGCAATTAGTCTGAAGCAGGATCTAATGGATGTTCCGCATCCCCAGCTGACGCCCGTCAAGCTCAGCAACCGGTCGACGCCAGGCGTCACCACAATCAGGACACACGCGCCATCTCGTGAGCGGTTGGACGATGGCATCACGCAGGATGCGCTGCAGCTCAAGACACTTCATCGCGACGCGACGCGCGCTCTTCAGACTAATGTCTGGAAACGCCAGGCACCGATGCTGTCGAAACACTCTTCGACACGTCAAGTGTCCGCTGGTGTTTTCGACACCTCTTTTAAGTCGCAGAATCTCTCGGTAAATTTAGAAATGACGCTACCGAAAGTGCGCCACTGTCCGTACTATGACAGTGCCAGTCCCAGGCCTGGAGAAAGGAGGAGGGCGACGCTAATCATACTTGTTATGACAAGCGTCGTTAAACAGCCACTAACCGACGTGGCGCCTCTAGCGCCAGGTAGTGCCTGTCAAAGCCTGGAGAAAAGAGGAGGGCCACGTCAACGGTCGTGGTAGCCATAAGATATCGTTAAACACTGGAAATTACTTACGCAGCTTTCTGAGTGCCCGTACTCTGGTAGTGCCAGTCCAACACCTAGATGAGGGAGGAGGGTGACGCTAATCGTCTTCCTTATGACGCAGCGCCGTCAAACATCTGCTACACTATACGCTGCTCTGTCTCCTCTCTTGATCTGGACCCCCTGGAGACCGGACTCGGGCCTCCTTCTTGACGACCCCTTGGAAACCACTCTGACTTGACGCAGCGCTGGTGCCCTGCGCTTGGCTTTCGAGTGGCGCTTTAGAAGTTTTTGGAGCTTACGATTACGATTACGAATAGACGCAAGGGGTCCTTTAAAAAAGAATAGAAACATTTTGCTATGTTCCACAACATACTTCAAACTCCGCCGCTGTCCGTACTCTGGTAGTGCCAGTCCCAAGTCTGTTTAAAGGAGGAGGATGACGACAATCATATTCGCAATGACATCAACCTTCGTAGTCATTTTCAAACTCCGCCAATGCTATAATCGTGCCAGACCCAAGCGTGAATACAGGAAGAGGGCGACGCTAAAATAGCTTCGTTGTGAGACGGCGCCCTTTCAAAAACAACTACCTACTCAATCCCCACTCCCGTTCCCGGGTGGTGCCAGTCAGAAGCCTGTTGAAGGAGGAGGCCGACGCTAATCATCTTCGTTGCAATAAGCCGTCTTCAAGCAGACACAACTGCTAGCATAGCGCTGTCTAATAGCCAGCATGTTACGGAAGGAGAAACCGGGAACGGTAAAGGAGAGAACGGTAAAGACGTCAACGGTGATTGGCTACACGATGTCGTTAAGTCGTCGAACGCTCTCCATGTTTTTAGATCTTTCCTGGAAATGGCAGACACTAAAACTCTCTTAAACAACAATTGTCTGATAGTAAACCACAACCTCTAGTGTCGTTGCGATTTCTGAAGAGGTTAAAGATGCAGAAAACTCTAGACTTTGTGTATGTATGTATGTATGTATGTATGTATGTATGTATGTATGTATGTATGTATGTATGTATGTATGTATGTATGTATGTATGTATGTATGTATGTATGTATGTATGTATATTTATAAGTAAGTTTGTATGTAAGTATATCTGCATGTATGTTCGTATGTATGTATGTTTGAATGTATGTATGTTTGTATGTATGTATACATGTATGTATATATGCATATGTGTTTGTATGTGTGTATTTATGTTTGTGTGCATGTATCGATACATTATGTGGCCCCTTGACGAGAACAGCTTGAACCACACTCTAGTGTCTGATCTAAGCAGATATCACTTGTGACAGCGTCCACCTGTGACGTTCATCTGTCCGCAGTTTGTAAGCTGACCTGATGCGTGGACAATCGACCCTCAAGACAAGCCATGTCAAGCGCAGCTTCAGCAACCCGCATTCATCACTCATCCCTCCGGGCCGCATCCACATGGGCGCCTGAAGCTGCACGCAATCTCCCTGTCCATCATCTTTCAGCCGACGGCGCCCGATGGGTACTTCGCTTGGTACTACGCTTGGTACTGCGATTGGTACTGCGATCGGTACAGCGACTGGTTCTGCGATTGGTACTGGGATTGGTACTGCGACCGGTACTACGACTGGTACTGCGCTTGGTGCTGCGCTTTATGCTGCGCTTGGTGCTGCGCTTGGTACTGCGACTGGTGCTGCAATTGGCATTGCGATTGGTACTGCGATTGGTAGATACTGTGATAGGCACTGCGAGTGGTACTGCGACTCGAGCTTCGATTGGTACTGCGTTTGTTACTGCGCTTGGTACTGTGATTGGTACTTTGATTGGTACTGTGATTGGTACTGCGTTTGTCTTTAAACTCATTTTCTACTGTTAGAATCTTTGGGTGATGTTGCTATCAGTGTTATTTTCGTTCGGAAAATCATTTCTATTTTAGTTTTTATTCAGTTCGGGTATCAATCATTTCTATTTAGTTTTAGTTTTAGTTTTTAATTTTTCAATCATTTTCGTTTCTATTTCGTTTTTATTCTTCAAATCATTTTAGTTTTAGTTTAGTTTCAGTTTTCCAAATCATTTTAGTTTTAATTTTCGTTTTTGGAATCTTTTTAGTTTTAATTTTAGTTTTGACAAAGTAAAGTACCTGTAGGCCTAATGAAGAAGAAATTGCTGGAGCCGTTGCTGTAAGCATTGTCCATCAGTAGTACTGATTCAAGAAGGTTGTTTAACGTTTATAACGCATTCTTATGAAATGTTCTTTTAGCTTGAGAAAGGCTCGCATTTCCAGAGAATTCGACAGCCTGTTGCGTCTGCCTGCTGTTAACCCTATGACGCACACCTGGGGTCTACTGGACCCCAGCGATGGCAGTTTCTTGATAACTACGTCGATACAAATAGTAAAAATCTGATATATTTCTAATTCCTCAGATATTCATCCCCCTACATTTGTGGATAACTTTGAAGAGATTTATGTTTTTGGTTAAAGAGTAAAAAAATCATATAGACACCTCGGGCATATTTAGCATACCTGGGGTCCAACAGACCCCACGCTGTAACATTGATAGTCTCATGACGCATTGACTATTGCATAATCCCGGTTACATCAATAATGGAAAGACTTGTACTTTCATGGTACAAAACTGGAAGAAACATAACGATAGACAACTCGGCTTTGACCAGCAATCCAAACTTCAGACAGCACCTCAGGCCCGGTAAAAGCGCTATTTAATCTGTCTGCTACAGTTTGAATTACTGATTATTGTTCATCACACTACAAAAATTCTTACAGTGAATATAACATCATACCATGATCCAAACATGTTGCATAACTGCATGCGCTCTCTCCCATGGCACCTAAACTAGGATCATTCATTTCCATGTTCTATTAAAATTGTAGAACTGGAGGCCGTGTTATCGATGGGGTCCATTAGACCCCAGGTGTGCTAAATGTGTTGGATCGGAAGGTGTGCGTCATAGGGTTAAAAGTCCCCATAAAGAAAAGATTCTTTCAACTTAATTTTTCTTAAAATGCAGGCATCCAGAGTCTGTATTGACGGGCTGTATATATCTCCTGAACTTTATGCTGCTTAGACTGGTTTTTTGTTTTTATCTTCATTGGAAGTTAACAATGCATGAACATCGCTGTGGTTATGACTTATGCGTGTTTTAAGATTTGTTGGATTTTTACCTGTAATAAAAATTGTTTAGGGTCTACAGAAATATTTCTTATTGTGATTACTAGATTTTCACATACAAAAATTAAGTGTAGCTAAAAGACGGATGCAGATGCATGAAATATAGCCTAGACAACCACCCTGGCAAACCCAACCCTGAACTTAACCCTAACTCTATTTCAAAGGGGTCGTCCCAAATCCCCGAAACCGCCTTTTAGAAACGCCCCGTAAGTTCAATAAAATGAGTAAATACTACAACAGAGTAAATACTCAGTAGACATGAACTCTGAAAAAATTACATATTTCCAGGGAATTCCAGGCAGCCGGGACAACAGGTCAGAATACAGAAGAGAATTGTCAATGGAAACCGGGACGTCTGGTCAGCCTAGGCTATATAAACCTCAATATCTCATTTATTTTTTTATTTGGCGTGATTTTGGAAATACTGTGCCGGTTTACAAAATTACGAGTTACCAACAACAAGTTCTTTACATAATTATACTTAATTTAGGCCTATGGAAAATCGTTAATGAAAAAAAGTTGCGTGTAGGCCTATGCTGCATAGGCCTAGCCCGTCATCTAGCGTATACCAGCTATGCGAACACCACAGGGTTTTCCTTACTCCTTTGTCGTTCAGAACTGTATATATTATCGGCTTTGCCTTTTATCGTTGTCTTCTTCATGTACAAAGTATTCCCAAACAATACGTCAGCGTTTCCTACCGTATAAAATTTTTAGTAGACTCATTATTAATAATTTTGTAAAATAACTTCGACAGAAATTCCGGATCGCAAAGACGCAAGACGCAAACAGGAAGTTGTGTGACTTGTGACTGTAGTTTAGACACGCGCGCAGTTCAACTGCGTCGCCGAAATTTTTTATAAAAAGACATGGTTTGATTTTCAATACTTCGTTCAAGAATTTATTTTCGATTATCGTTTTTAATAAAATACATGGTTGGATTTTCAATACTTTTCGTTCGGAAAATCATTTTCGATTCTCGTTTTTATTCGTTTTGAGTCCAGTCTTTTTCGTTTCTATTTCGTTCTCGTTCTCAAAATCTTTCTCGTTCTCGTTTTCGTTCTCGTGAACGATTAACTTTTCTTTTTCGTTCTCGTTTCGTTCTCGTTCACGATAATATCACTGGTTGCTATCAAGCGGTCGTGTGCTCTTCCAGCTGGAACCGCCTGCCTCAGGCCCTTTGGCTTGACCCCCTCAATCTCCCTCCTGTCCAGTTCCGCGAGCGCAAGAAAACCTTTCTCTTTGTCAGTGAAGACGCTGACCCTGTCGGAAGCGCCTCTGAGTTTGAGTGGCGCCATATAAATTCTCGATTACAATTACAATTACATTTAGAGTGGCGCTATATAAATTCTCAATTACAATTACATGCACGTCCGGTAGTTCGATTACTGTTATCATGCGAGTGCATCATCCGAAAAATCGTTAAACCCAGGAACACGCCTATCATTATACCCAGCTCTTCATCTATCTATTTATCTGTATATTTATCCAGCTATTTATCTGCTGAATCTATTCATCTGTTGATGAACCTAATTATCTATCTATCAATCTATTTTGTTATCCCGATTCTAAATTTATATCAATCTCTATACCTATCCATATATCCATCTATATTATGTAGGACACGGTAGCCGATTCGTTATAGATCTCGGCTTGTAACGCGGAGAGTACGGGTTCAAGCCTCCTCCCATGAGACGGTTACTGTGTAGGGACCTCGAGCAAGTCTCTCACTCACAATTGTTCAGCGCCATCGATTGATGCTTGTTCGTTGGATAGTGGTGCTTAATAAATGCGTAATAATAATAATAATAATAATAATAATAATAATAATAATAATAATAATAATAATAATAATAATAATAATAATAATAATAATAATAATAATAATAATAATAATAACAGCAACAACAACAACAACAACAACAACGATGATGATAATAATAAGAATTTATCTTACTCTATGCCAATCCTTATACCGAGATCTAAACCTATCTCTGAACCTGTCTCTTAATCAATCTTTATATCTCTTTCGCTGCGTCCAGGCCTACATCTACGCTTGTCTCTGCCTCAGTGTCTGTATTTGTACGTCTCCCAGTCCGACCAAGTGTCAAAGCACTGGAACTTTTGCGAAAACAAACGTCAAGCATGTCATAACAATTGCACCTGAAACGCCTCAGCGATAAGGGTTGAGAAAGAGACGCAGTGAACTTCCAAGACAAAACGGGAGAGAGAAGGAGAAGGACAGACAGGAGGAGGAGGAAGAGGAGGAGAAAGCGAGGGGAGGGTTAGTTGCCATCTTCGACGGCAGAGGGCATCGTTTAATTCGACCTGTGAGTCGGTTATTACCGGAAATTACCCGGAAATCTCGTTCTGAATCTCGCGATGTCTCATGCGCCGAAATGGTGCATCGAGTTCTTGAAATGACGCCGACGGTGTTTGACCTCCTGTTTATCTGATCCATTCTAAGCCAATCTAATCCGACCTGACCTGACCTGACCCGATCTGATATAATCTAGTCTCGTCTAGTATAATATTATCTAAACTAATCTAATAGTTTCCACTGCGCTGTTATCTTTATAGATAAGAAATCAGTCGATGGTCTCTTTTGAGGTATCTGATGTCTAGAACATTATGATAACGGCGCTACGTAAGCCATTAGATCAGGTCGGACGGAACTGGACTGGATTGGAATAGACTCGACTCGACTCGACTAGACTAGACTAGATTAGACTAGACTATACTAGATTAGAATAGACTAGACTATATTAGAATAGACTATACTAGATTAGAATAGACTAGATTAGAATAGACTAGACTATATTAGAATAGACTATACTAGATTAGAATAGACTAGATTAGAATAGACTAGACTAGATTAGAATAGACTAGACTATATTAGAATAGACTATACTAGATTAGAATAGACTAGATTAGAATAGACTAGATTAGAATAGACTATACTAGATTAGAATAGACTAGATTAGAATAGACTAGACTATATTAGAATAGACTATATTAGATTAGAATAGACTAGATTAGAATAGACTAGATTAGAATAGACTAGACTATATTAGAATAGACTATACTAGATTAGAATAGACTAGATTAGAATAGACTAGATTAGAATAGACTAGATTAGAATAGACTAGACTATATTAGAATAGACTATACTAGATTAGAATAGACTAGACTATATTAGAATAGACTATACTAGATTAGAATAGACTAGATTAGAATAGACTAGACTATATTAGAATAGACTATACTAGATTAGAATAGACTAGATTAGAATAGACTAGATTAGAATAGACTATACTAGATTAGAATAGACTAGATTAGAATAGACTAGACTATATTAGAATAGACTATACTAGATTAGAATAGACTAGATTAGAATAGACTAGACTAGATTAGAATAGACTAGACTAGATTCGACTAGATTAGAATAGACTAGATTAGAATAGTATATACTAGATTAGAATAGACTAGACTAGACAATATTAGAATAGACTATACTAGATTAGAATAGAGGACTAGACTAGATTAGAATAGTATATACTAGATTAGAATAGACTAGACTAGATTAGAATAGAGGACTATATAGACTAGATTAGAATAGTATATACTAGATTAGAATAGACTAGACAATATTTGAATAGACTAGATTAGATTAGACTAGAATAGACTAGAATAGAGTAGATTAAACTAGATTGGATTAGACTAGACTTGACTAGATTGGATTATACGGGACAGGATTGGATTAGATTAGATTAGACTAGACTGAACTATATTAGATTAGATAAGATTAGATTAGATTAGATTGGATTTGACGGGACTGGATTGAACTGATTAGGAATAGGCTCGACTCAATTCGAATAGACTACACTAGACTCGACTAGACTCGACTAGACTTAATTAGATTAGAAAACCAAAGTCCATTGGACATAACCAGTTAAGAGACACGTGAGGTCTTGGAGACTGGACGAAAGATTTAGGGTCACGATGCGATTTCACAACTTTGCGCAGAACACTACCCTCGGGTGTCATGCTAGAATTGCCATTTTCAAAAACCATGGTCCTTGATGTCGAAGTGTGTACTGCATTTTCGTCAACCAACAGCCAACCCACAAACCAATCAGTCAGCCAATCATTCAACCAATCAGTCAGCCAACCCACTAACCAGTCAATCATTCAACCCAGTAACTAGTCAATCACTTAACCATCCATCCAAAAAAACAACCCAGTCAGCCAAGCCCAGCTATTCAGCTTCCCAGTCACTCACTGACTTTCCCTCGTGGTTCCTGTTGCAGGTGTGGAGGGGCCTCGTCGTCTACGACTGTTTCGCCAATGACGTCGTCATGGTGTCATGTTTATGACGCCCAGTTGGCTCATCTGCTTGAAACGTTCGCCAGATTTTCCGACGAGGCGTCGAGGCAACAATAAGGAGGGTTATTTCCAAAAATGGTAAGTAGGCGGCAGTGCGAAGGCGAGGAGGAAAAAAACTAGGCGAAGGGGCAATGGAAAGAGGGCAATGGGGAGAGAGTTGAAATGGGTAGGAGGTGACGTTGACTGGGCAATGGGGAGAAATGACGATAATAGAAAGTAGGCAATTTGGAAAGGAGTGCGATGGAAAATGGCATAGAAGTTGGGCAATTCTGAGAGAAGGGTAATAGCAAGAAGGCAGTTGGGAAGGAGAAATGGGCAGTGGGGCAGAGGAGGGTGTTGGTAAGCATGCAGCAGAAAGAGCAGAAGAGATTTCTCGTCTTAAATGCCATTACTCACTTGAAAACTGACGTTCGTACGACAGACGCATTAACCCTCCATCTCTCTCTGCTCTGACTCTCCGCCCTTCACGTCCTCCTCTTCCCTCTCCTCCTTCTCCTCCTCTTCTTCTTCTTCTTTCTCCTCTTCCTTCTCCTCCTCTTTCTCCTATTTTTCTTATCTCTTCCTTCTGCTTCTTCCCCACCTCCTCCTCCTCCTCCTCCTCCTCCTCCTCCTCCTCCTCCTCCTCCTCCTCCTCCTTCTCCTTCTCCTCCTCCTCCTCCTCCTCCTCTTCTTCCTGTTCCTCCCTCCTCATCCTCTTTCTCCTTCTTTCCTTTCTGCTCCTCCTTTTGCTTCTTATCCTCCTCTTACCTCTTCCTTCTCTTCGTCTTCCTCCTCCTCTTCTTTCTCCTACTCTTCCTTCTCCTCCTTCTCTTCCTTCTTCTCCTCCTCCCTCTCTTTCTACTCCTCCTCCTTCTCCTCTTCCTTCTCCTTCTTCTCCTCAATTTCCTTCTCCTCTTCCTCTTCCTACCCTCATCCTCTTTCTGCTCATCCTCCTCCTTTTCTTCCTCGTCGTCTTCATCGTCGTGAAGCGCGGGCGAGATAACAGAGGTCATTCGGGGTCAGACCAGACCAGAGCGAAATGGCCGGAGATAGGACGCGTCGCACGACCGCCTCTCGACCCAACAGAGAGACCCAGCTCGTCAACAGGATGAAGGAGGAATAGGAGGAAGAGGAATAGGAGGAAGACGAGGAGGAGGAGAAGGAGGACGACGAGAACTAAGAGGACGAGGAGTAGAAAGAGAAGAAGGTGGAGGATCATGTAGAGGAAGAGAAACAGGAAGAGGATAAGAAGGAGAAGTAGAAAGAAGAGCATAAGCAGGAAGAAGAGGAGAAGCAGGAAGAAGAGGAGAAGCAGGAGGCGGAAGAAGAAGGAGGAGGAGCAGTAGGAGGAAGAAGAAGAGGAGGAGGAAAAAGATGAGGAGGAAAAAGAGGAGGAGGAGGAAGAGAACATGGAGAGTAAGACGATGACGAAGACAGTGAGGAAAGGGGAAGGTGAAGAGGAGGAGAAAGAGGAGGCAGAAGAAGAAGAGGGAGAGGACTAGGAGAAGGGGAAGAAAAGGAGGAGAAGAGGAAGTGCAAGAAGAAGAAGAGGAGGAGGAGCATGAGGATGAGGAGGAAGATGGAGTTGGGACCGCAGAGACATCATCGTCCATCGATAAGAGACCGAACTGGACGGCGTGCTCCTCCTCCTCCTCCTCTGTTCGGTTATGAGAATGTTTGATTTATCGACGAAGGAATTTCCACAAGAAGCAGATACATGTTGGATCAATCGCAGCCGACGCTCCTGCTGCTGATGCAGGTGGTGGTGGTGGTGGTGGTGGTGATGATGGTGATGGTGATGCTGCAAACTCCCCCGTCATCGTATCGTGTAACTTCTGGCGAACGGAACTCCCCTTCCTCATTTCTCAGTTTCACCTCATCCGCCTTCTATTCATTTTCCACCTCGCCTAATGTTTTTCTTCTTGTTCTTGTTCTTCTTCTTGTTCTTTTGATTCTTCTTCCTCCTGTTCTTCTTATACTTTCTTTTGCTTTATTGTTCTTGTTCTACTTGTTCTTCTTTTTACTTGTTCTTGTTCTTGTTCTGCTTGTTCTTCTTCTTGCTCTTGTTCTTGTTCTTCTTGTTCATCTTGTTCTTGTTCTTGTTGTTCTTGTTCTTGTTGTTCTTGTTCTTGTTCTTGTTGTTCTTGTTCTTGTTCTTGTTCTTGTTCTTGTTCTTCTTCTTCTTCTTCTTCTTCTTCTTCTTCTTCTTCTTCTTCTTCTTCTTCTTCTTCTTCTTCTTCTTCTTCTTCTCTACTTCTTCTTCATCTGTCTTTCTCTTGTTCCATTTAGTTAGTCCGTCGTACACTTTCTCTCTCTCTCTGCTTGTCTCTGTGTATCTCTCACTGTTCAAGTTCCTATCTGCCTATCTCTTTTTTTCTCTCTGGTAACGTTTCTGTGTACTTCCTGTCAAACGACCCCCGTCTTATTTCAGATGGTTGGTCCGCGGTCGGATGTTTACCCTTCGGCTGATCCCGTGAAACTGTCACTGGTGAGAAACTCGTGCGTGACAGATCGGGTGACAAGAAGAAAGGAAAACCAGAACACCGTAAGATAAAGAACAGGAAGAAGAAGGAAGAGAAGAAGGAGGAAAGGAGCTGGAGAAGAAAACGAGATAGAAAAGAAGAAGCTGAAGAAGAAGAAGTTGAAGAAGAAGAAGAAGAAGAAGAAGAAGAAGAAGAAGAAGAAGAAGTTGAAGAAGAAGAAGAAGAAGAAGAAGAAGAAGAAGAAGAAGAAGAAGAAGAAGAAAATGAAGAAAAAGAAGAAGAAAATGAAGAAGAAGAGATAGAAAAAGAAGAAGAAAGGGAGGATCAGGGAGAGGAAAAGGCGAGGATGAGGTAGAGGAAAAGGCGAAGATAAAGAAAGAGGAGAAGAAGAGAAGATCAAGAAGAAGAGGATGATGAAGATGGAGAAAAAGAAGAAGAAGAAACAGGAGCAGAAGAAAAATAAAATGGAAAGAGAAAAGCAAGCAGAAGGAAACTGAAAAGAAAAGGAAGAAGAGGAGAAGAGAGGATAAAGAAGATGATGATGATGAAGAAAGAGAAGGAGAAACAGAAGAAGAAGAAAATGACAAAAAGGAGAACAAGTAGAAGGAAACAGAGAAGAAAAGGAAGAAGACGCTAGCCAACATTAAAATTTTATCATGTCGGACCAGACAGTTCCATCATTTGATGCCTACAGCAATAAATTGGCGGTGAATTAGAAAATAAAAGAACAGACATGGAGACGTGTAGTTGCAAAGCGATAAGAAAAGGAAAATTGTTACATTTTTGTACTTATTATTGTTATGATATTGTTATTATGCTATTATTATTATTGTTAGTATACTATAGTAGTAGTACTTAGTAGTAGTAGTAATAGTAATAGTAGTAGTGGTACTGGTAGTAGTAGTAGTAGTAGTAGTAGTAGTAGTAGTAGTAGTAGTAGTAGTAGTAGTAGTAGTAGTAGTAGTAGTAGTAGTAGTAGTAGTAGTAGTAGTAGTAGTATTACTCCTAGTAGTAGTAGTAGTAGTAGTAGTGGAAGTAGTAGTACTAGTAGTGGTGGTGGTGGTGGAAAAAATAACGTACGTTCCATACGTACGGTTTCACACTGGTGTTGGTGGTGGTAGTAGTAGTAGTAGCAGTAGATAGTAGTAGTAGTAGTAGTAGTAGTAGTAGTAGTAGTAGTAGTAGTAGTAGTAGTAGTAGTAGTAGTAGTAGTAGTAGTTGTTGTTGTTGCTGTTGTTGTTGTTGTTGTTGTTGTTGTTGTAGTAGTAGTAGTAGAAGTAGTATTTGTATTAATTATAATGCTTATTATAATCAATATTATTATTTGTATAATACTCATTTACTACTATTATTATCGTCATTATAATTTACGTATTATTATCATTATCAATGTTGTCATTATTATGCAGTTATTAAACGCCGCTGTCTTCTGATCAGGCATCAATGCATGGGTCGGAGCATTTGTGATTGAAGGACTTCCTGAAGGTCCATACACAGTGGAGACTCGAACTAGCAATCTCCGCGTTACAGGGCGAGCGCTCTAACCAATCGGCTACCGTGAACTCTAATGAACTGTCTAGACTACTACTACTACTACTACTACTACTACTACTACTACTACTACTACTACTACTACTACTACTACTACTACTACTACTACTACTACTACTACTACTACTACTACTACTACTACTACTACTACTACTGTCCGTCATGCGTTCATCGATATTCGAAGAGTTATTTGTCTTAGAAACGACAGCGTTCCGTTCCAGAATTTTCCGATGAAAATGTTATGAATATGGGTTTAGTTGAACTCCTCGTCCAGGTCGAGATATCTTCTATCTACGCATACGGTTAGTTTGTAGCAGTGTTTCCCAAGCAATTCATGTATGATGAAATAAAGCTCTTGTTCAAATATAAAGAGTTGAGAGACAGAGAGAAATGGAGAGACAGAAAGAGAGATATAGACAAGCACACAGACAGACAAGCAGACAGACAGAGAGTAATAAATAGATAGATAGATAGATAGACAGACAGACAGATAGACAGATAGATAGATAGATAGATAGATAGATAGATAGATAGATAGATAGATAGATAGATAGATAGATAGATAGATAGATAGATAGATAGATAGATAGCTAGATAGCTAGATAGCTAGCTAGCTAGATAGATAGATAGATAGATAGATAGATAGATAGATAGATAGATAGATAGATAGATAGATAGATAGATAGATAGATAGATAGATAGATAGATAGATAGATAGATAGACAGATAGACAGATAGACAGATAGACAGATAGACAGATAGACAGATAGACAGATAGACAGATAGACAGATAGACAGATAGACAGATAGACAGATAGACAGATAGACAGATAGATAGATAGATAGATAGATAGATAGATAGATAGATAGATAGATAGATAGATAGATAGATAGATAGATAGATAGATAGATAGATAGATAGATAACAGACAGACAGACAGACAGACAGACAGGCAGAAACAGATTAGACAGAGAAAGATTCGAAAACGACATAAAAAAGAGCGATAGAAAGAAATCTATATATATGTATAAATATCTCTGTGTATATATATATATATAAACACACACACGCACATATATATATAGAAAGAGAGACAGAGATCTAGACAGTCTTGGCGAGAGAAACAATGGTTTTGTCGAGACAGTAGTTTCCGAATCCCGAAAACCGGCAGAAGGAGATAATTTGGAAAAGTCAATAAACAAGATTGTGAGCGCGCGGATCAGAGAGCGGCGTGGCTGATCGGCTCAAGAGCTGATGCTATCGAGACGCCGGCGAATATTGGACGGCAGGAGGATGGAGAATGAGGATCGATGCCCGACCACAAGCAGCATCAGCAACCGCATCGGAAGAGGGGGAAATGGAGAAAGATTGCACATCTGTGTCACAGAAGAAGTGAAGATGCTACTAACGCTGGCGAGTGGCTGGACTGACTGCGTCTTTAACTGAAGGGCGCTCGCCATGCAGGACGGTTCAATATTGGTAGGCTATACGGTTCATCTATGCGCCCAAAGGAAATGCGAAACTTATTAATGCATAGCGTCCGATAGGCCTGCAATCATGTTTAATATAAACAAACTGAAATGTTGTTAAGTCAGTCATGAAGTGAACATTTTGTATCGCTCCTCTCATTGGCCGCTTCCAACCAATGAATTATTCATTACCAGTGACGTCACTGATTACAAATGGTGAAATTACAACGGACGTCCGTTTCACACTTAATTCAACGTAAATTTAGATATACCGTAAACGGCTGCTCTTTTAAACTAACGTCTTTAAACGGGCTTAAACTAATTTACTTAGGTGGCGAATAGGCTTAAACGAACGAGCTTAACGGGTTGGACGGGCTATAGTTTACTTAGAACGAGCATGCCGAAAACTTGCTTTCATATTCTCATGACCAACTTGACGTTGATCTATAAAGATCTAAGAATCCACACGAGTTGAAAGTTTTCATCAAGGACGGCAATCTTCAAAGAAAAATTCAAAACAACGAGAAAGTTTCTACGCAAAACATTGCTTACAATGAAATTTTTCAAAATTTTTAAATATGAAGGTCATAATAAATTTCACGCACATTGGAAAATTTACTTTCAATTGTTTTTAAACCGCCATAGGACGGCAAAATCTAGTAATATTATAATTGTACATAATTTTATTATACATACAAATAATCATGACTTTGTATACATATACGACCTTACCAACCCACTTAGAACCAACCCACTTTACTCACCCACCTCATTCAAGACTAATTCACCCAGGGTGGGAATTGTCGGTGGTTGGGGTTCAACACTTAGTCTGCCTTAGAACCCCAGCTAAGACTTCATCGCACACCTCAGTGAGGTCGTTTTCAACCCCCTCAGTTGTGCCAGTGTCATTTAGCATTATTTGACTCTGAGTATCTGACAAAGAGAAGACATTTCCATGGTGTATCATGTATGAATTTTTGAATTTTCTCAACAAAGGAATTGATTTGAGTCGAGTCTTACTAGCAAGACTGCTAGCGTTGAAATCAGCTGCTTTCAAATTTAGTTGACACCAGTTTGCAAAATACGGATTAAATGTTCAACCCTAAGTCTTTTTTCCACAATTCCGACGCTGAATTCACCCTAAAACTGACCAAAGAATGCCCAACTGGAGCAAGTGAGGGAAAGGAGATTGCCTACTCAGCGATTGTCTCACGACGCTGGTGGCAATGCCTTGTCACCCAAGTATCTTTAATTAGATGCGGAGGCTGAGGATGATGAGCTGGGGGCTGGTGAGCCCTTCCCCTACGCTGATCGGAGAAGACGTGGAGGGGTGAGTGATTGGGGAGAGATAGCTGGCGGGCGGTAAGCCCTTCCCATTTGCTGGCGGTTGAAGTAGAAGGAGTGGGCTATTGAGGGGCGATAAGCGCCCTGATGCTTCCTTTTCGCCCGGCGTGGCTGCAAGACGCGGATCGTCCCTTGAGCGGCCATCGAGACGGCGCTAATGGTATTTGCTGTGCCGTTGTCATCGACCGAGAGCGAGACAGAGAGAGAGAGAGAGAGACAGACAGACAGACAGACAGACAGACAGACAGACAGACAGACAGACAGACACAGACAGACAGACAGACACAGACAGAGACAGAGACAGAGACAGAGACAGAGACAGAGACAGAGACAGAGACAGAGAGACAGACAGACAGACAGACAGACAGACAAACAGAGACAGAGAGACAGACAGAGACAGAGACAGAGACAGAGAGAGAGAGAGAGACAGACAGACAGACAGACAGACAGACAGACAGACAGACACAGACAGACAGACAGACAGACAGAGACAGAGACAGAGACAGAGACAGAGACAGAGACAGAGACAGAGACAGAGACAGAGACAGAGACAGAGACAGAGAGACAGAGACAGAGACAGAGAGACAGACAGACAGACAGACAGACAGACAAACAGAGAGAGAGAGACAGACAGAGACAGAGACAGAGACAGAGACAGAGAGAGAGAGAGAGAGAGAGAGAGAGAGAGAGAGAGAGAGAGAGAGAGAGAGAGAGAGAGAGAGAGAGAGACAGAGAGAGACAGAGAGAGACAGAGAGACAGAGAGAGACAGAGAGAGAGAGAGAGAGAGAGAGAGAGAGAGAGAGAGAGAGAGAGAGAGAGAGAGAGAGAGAGAGAGAGAGAGAGAGAGAGAGAGAGAGAGAGAGAGAGAGAGAGAGAGAGAGAGCTCGTCCGCTCCCGGAAACCGACGAGAGACCAACAGACCAACGGTCCGACCGGCGACCGTTGGACCGAGAGTGACTGAGCGACGGTGGGAGGCTGATAGGGAGAGAGGGAGACAGCGACAGAGGGAGGAAAGTGGGGAGAAAGGCAAAGGGGAAAGGACACGGAAACAGGAGGCAGAGAGACGGGATGAAGGCTGGAAGGGGTACTGGGAGAGAGGCTGGGGAGGAAAGATGGCGGTAGGTGGGCGGCGTAGATGCAATAAAGGATGGGGCAGAAAAGAGACAGGCGGAAATACAGACAAAGAAGCTGCTAGGGAGGCAGCGACGGTGGTAGGGAAGAAGGCAGGTAGGAGGAGGTCTGGCGAGAGAAGAAAAATCGAGTGGGAAGAAAGTAGGGATGGATAGACATGGAGGAAGCAGGGAGGCTGAGGGAGGACAAGGAGGCTGAAAAGGAGGTTGTGAAGAAAAATGAGTCAGGAGAAAGCCAGGAAAGAGATGCTGCGAGGCATAGAGGTGGAAAGAGAGAGGTGGAATAGGGTCACAGACAGGTAGGGAGCCAGAGAGGTAGGAAGGAACAGGAGGCAGGTAGGGAGTGAGGGAGACTGCAGAGAAGCAGGGAATGTGGACACAGTCGCGGCCGAGTTTATTTTTGTGGTTGAGTGTTATATACTGCGCGGCCTTGACGAAAGGCATGATCAGGGATAGAGGGACAGGCAGAGAGAGAGAGAGAGAGACAGAGAGAGACAAAGACAGACAGAGAGTGACAAAGACAAAGAGAGAGAGAGGGAGAGAGAGAGGAACAGACGCAGAAATAGAGACAGATAAAAATAGAGAGACAGAAGCAGATACAGATACGTAGAGAGAGACAAGAAATGGACAAACAAGAGAGATAGACAGAGACATACACAAATAAAGACACAGATGGAGAAACAGATACGGATACGCAGAGAAACAATGAGACGTACACAGAACTATATAGAGACAGACATGCGCAGACAAAGATAGAGAAACAGGTAGAAGGACGCGGACAGACGTAGACAGAGACAGGTTCACGTAGACGAACAAAGAAGCTCACCACGCAGACAGACGCGAACAATCGCAAGGACGAAATCACAGAGAGACTACAGAGACACTCACGCATAGACACAGATACAGGGAGAGGTACACCGCGATACAAGCAACGGAACTACGTCACCAGCTGGAATCTATTGTCCGCAAGAGACAGTTCTCGTCCTCTGAATCCAACTTCCGCTTCTTTAGAATCCTTTCAAGTGACTCATATGACGCGCTTATGACGTCGGCTTGACTTTTCTATGACTTCGCTTTGACTAGCGTCTCGACACTGACTGCAGGCGGTCACACTGGCGCTAAAGAAAGTCCCATTATTAAGCATTGAACACAATGACTCAGGTGAGTGAATACCTGCCAGGAACCGGTGCCTCAGGTGTTAAGAGTCAAACCTTAATTACCGCGTTCAACGCCGGATCTTTCGCAATTGGCATTCGAACAACGGCTGTTAATTTGAGGAATTATTCAGAGCGGCTCAAATAAACATAGGTGTTAAAATTTGTTGCTGATTTGCTGATTTGCTGCTGTTTCGAGAGGCGGCGCGTCGACGTTTTGACCGGTGACATTGTTAGCGCTGCTATTGTCGCTATTGTTGCATTGTGTGAACGCATCAATCATTTATGTAGCGCTTTTTGCTATCTAGTTGATTGATTAAAAGTTGTTTGCTTTAGTTTGGTTTGATTTGATTTGCTCTGGTTTATTTGCTTTGCTTTGGTTTTGTTTCGCCTTGGTTTAATATGGTTCGCTTTGGTTTGATACAGTTTGCTGTGGTTCAATGATGTTCACTCTGGTTTAATGTGGCTTGTGCTTTTGGTTTAATACTCCCAGCCAAAGTATCTTCGCGAACTCATCACCATCCAGCCACCCCGTTCGACCGTTCATCCTCATATCTCATTCTCTCCCGTTCCCAGTCACTACTCTTCTCCTCTGTCCGTGATCTTGGATTTGTCCTAGATGCTACTCTTTCTCTATCTGATCATGTCAATAGTGTCTCTCGCTCGTGCTTTTACTATTTACGCCAACTTCGTGCCATTCGCCAGTCTCTTCCGCTGCATGCGATTGCGACCTTGGTTCATGCTCTGATCTGTACTAGGATTGACTACGGAAATGCTGTCTATATTGGCCTGTCCTCTACTAACACATCTAAACTTCAGTCCATCCTTAATGCTGCTGCTCGCCTTATAGGGGGCATCATGAAGTTTGCCCATATCTCTTCCTACATCCGGGACTCCCTTCACTGGCTTCCCATTCACCAACGCATTCAATTTAAGGTCCTTTCCCTCATGCGTAACTGTCTTGTTGGCTCAGCTCCGCTGTATCTCAGGGCTTACTGCACCCCAGTTTCCAGTTTGCCTGGTCGGGCCTCTCACCGGTCATCTGCCCGTGGCCACTTGTTAGTCCCTTGGATGCGCACTGCTACTGCCCAGTCCCGTAGTTTTGCGGTTGTGGGCCCTTCCAGTTGGTACAGCCTCCCTCTGGGCTTTAGGCTTGTCCTCCTCTCTCTGTCTCCTGCCCAGTCTCGCAAGCGCCTGAAAACATTTCTCTTTGTGAGTGAAGACACTGACACGGGTCGGGAGCGCCTCTGATTATGAGTGGCGCTATATAAATCCTCGATTACAATTACAATTACAATTACAATTACTCGCCTCAAGTTCTCCAACCGATCCATATCCCACACTGCACCTCAACTCCGGAACGAACTTCACTCTGAATTCCGCATATTGGCAGTTCCTTCACCATAACCGCCGCTCACTCACTATCATCTGCCTCAGGCTCCTCTACTCATCACCTCACAGGCTTTCCACTCCAAATTGAAGTCTCACCTATTCAAGAATTCCTACCCTGATCCATCCGATCCTCTGCCTTCCAAGCTTTGTCGTCCTCAACGAAACCTGCCGCAACAGCTGCTGTGCCGCTCTGGTCTCTCTGGCAACCGGGCACAGACCTCGAATGGACATCGATCTCCTGACAAACCCTCTGATACGAAGCAGAGCTCGTGAATAAGACGGTGCTTTGCACGTAGCTTGAGAATAGCACTTTAGAAAATTGGAGTTTACTATTACCATTACAAAATGTGGTTCATTTTGGGTTAATGTGGTTCTGATTGATTGATCCATCATTCATTCAGTTATTTATCATTCGATTAATCAAATCATTCAATGATTGACTTAGTATCATTTTCAAACGGATCTCAAACTATTTCTCCTTTACGAATTCGTAAGCAATCACTTGCAAAGTTTATTTCGACGACTTCACTGTTTTTCCCCAGCTATACATCTTCGCCGACTCATATCTCTGTAAATATTTGTAAAAATCACATTGACCCAAACGTCCCAGTTGCTACGCAACGCACAACGTCTGCACAGCAACAAACGTTCCCATGGAAACGGTCGTCATGGTAACCCATTACCGAGCCGCGCATTCGTCGTAAATTCCATCTTGGCTGGTAGTTTGGTCTGAATATCGATCCTTGTGGTGCTAGTATTTCGGTCCGGCTGTCCGTTCCCTCCGATCTATCTATCGGCCGGTATTTTGGTCACTGTCCCATCCGAATGTGCTCAGTCTGTTGCATCGACCGGCCGATATATCGGCCGTTCTAACGGTTGGATTTGCAAGCTCGGGTGATCGCACTGGTGTATGTAGACTGGATAAATCGCCCATACTTTTAAAATGCCGTGGATATGACGCCGGGTCGTCTTATTAGCTTTTAACTCCTGACGGCTGGTCGTCCAGCATAGGGTCGCAGTTCCACCGACCGTCCGTCCACCTGGGACTCACAGCTCCAAGGACTTAGTCCTGCAAGGACAGACGAACGGACAAAAGGCAGGACAAAGTGATGGTTGGTCAGACGATCGAACGGACGGAGGAGAGGAGGGACGGACCGCAGAATAAACCGGTCATCGATCAGGCGCTGGGAGGCAGGGGCGGCGGAGGCGACGGCGGCGGCCGACGGTCGACGCCGGACCGAAGGAAGAGGAAGGCCGAGGGACAATATGCCGTTTATATCTCCGCGGAGATTAGAAGAGTCGTAGGCGCCGATCGTAAAAAGTCGCCTGCCATAAAGATTCCGTTGACTGAATAAACAGCAACTCCTACGCACGGCACGCGCCCGGTCAGTCAGTCAGCCAGACAGTCAGTCAGGCAGCCAGTCAGTCAAGCAGCCAGTCAGTCAGTCAGCCAGTCAGTCGGTCAGTCAGTCAAGCAGTCAGTCAAGCAGCCAGTCAGTCAGTTAGTCAAGGAGCCAAGCAGTCACCAGTCAAGCAGCCAATAAGTCAGCCAGTCAAGCCGTCAGTCAAGCAGGAGTATCCATGAGGAAAGAGGAGGATGGCAATACCAAAAGGAAACCACAGAGTGAGGAGGACAAAATAAACTAGAAATTAGAGAAAGAACAAGGACGAAGAGGAAAAGAAAAAAGACAATAACTAGAATTAGATATTAAGGCATCATTTTCTTAGCCTCGGCTTATGGCGGTCGGTGGACAATAGCAGAGTATGCTTTATAATTTGCACATGAGTCAGAGTGCATTGGATAAGTCAAAGGTCGGAGGAAACCAGAGAACGAGGCTATGGTTGGAAAGCGAGTTGAAAGAGGCGAGTCTCAAATTTAGACATGCGCACAGCAAAAAACATCGAGGACTTCGGGGGCCAATGTGGCTCAGGTGCGAAACGCACATAAGCATGTACACATATTCACATACACGTGTGTGTGTGTGTGTGTTTGGGTGTGTAGGTGTGTGTGTGTGTGTGTGTGTGTGTGTGTGTGTGTGTCTGTGTGTGTGTGTTTGTGTGTGTGTTTGTGTGTGTGCGTGTGTATGTGTGCGTGTGTGTGCGTGTGTGTGTCTGCGTGTGTTGGTCAGAGAGAGTCATAAGTCGTTCTGATAATTAGAAAGCGTTGAGCTGCATCTCCTATGTCTTCCACTCTCCGTTGATCCTCTTCATGTATAGACTTTGCGATCTACATCGCTCGCAACAGACGAGAAACCTCCATCAAAGAAATCGCTTCACGACGACTTCATCGTGAAAACGAATCTCCAACATCCCTCTCCACCTGGTTTCACTTCCATCCCCGGATGAATTTCGCCGCTTCCTCCAACTCTTAATTAACCGCGGAATCACATAGGTATGGCTTTCCTTTGAAATACATAACGTTCGCCGGAGCAGATATCTCTGGATTAGAGGCTATTTCGGAGCAGCGATTAGGGAAATGCCGGTGAAAAGAGTCTCTCCCGTATGATTACACTTTCGCCAAGAAGTAATCGCGGGAGATGGTTCTTTAGGATATTGCTGGTTTATTGTTTCCACCGAGAGTTTGAGGTGGTTTTTATTGTCGAGCTGGGAAACACGGTCGCTAATGGAGATCGCCCAAAGGCGTCGGAGATTCGAGACGTTCTGTGAATGCGCTTTGGATGAGATTGGTCTGTGAGGCGTCTTTCTAATGTGTCTCCGTTTCAAAAGAAGTCGGGGATCAAGTCTGCGCTGATCAGTAATGATGATGGTATCCATGGCTATGATGATGGCGAAAATTATGATAGTGATGATAAGGATGGTGTTGGTGATGATGATGATGATGATGATGATGATGATGACGACGACGATGGTTGATGGTCAGTGACGTTTGCAACTGATTATGGTGACTGATGATTCGCGTTGATAATAACTGGCGATGAGGAGATGGCGATGATGGTGATGATAATGATGGCAAATATTGATGATGATGGGGATGGTGATAGGGATGACGATGATAATGATGACGACGACGACGACAACGGAGATGATGATGATGATGATGATGATGATGACGACGACGACGATGATGATGATGATAGTAATAATGATGATGATGGTGATGATGACGACGATGATGATGATGACGACGATTATGATGATGATGGCAAATATGGATGATGGCGATCGTGATGGCAATGACGATGATGGTCGCCCCTCCCTCGGGTTCCATGCACAACATGTTCCACGCGCCAAACGGTCTTCGACGCCGCCGTGAGTTACGACGAACAACAGCGTCCGAAAAGATCGTACCATCTGCATAAGAAACGCATTTCGCACGAGAACCAAGTTTTCGGGAGCATGCTGTAACAGATACCCAGTCAAGAGTAGTGTCTGGGCATCAACAGGCACTGATGCTGCGAGAAAAGACGCTACAAGAATAACCAGCTAAATGAATACAATACAATTGTATTTGATACAAAAAATACAGCTGTATTCGATACAATGCAATAAAACTGTATTTGATACAATACAGCTGTATTCTGTACAACACAAAACAACTGTATTTGGTACAATACAATACAACTGTATTTGATACAATACAATACAAATGTATTTGATACTATGCAAAGAAACAGCAATTATAGCTTACATTAGGTGTCTAGAAGGAGAAGAAAAGCAGTCCCTTAAGCTAGATCTGAAGCAGCTTAGTCTCGGCATATGAAGGCAGATGGCCAATCCTCTTCCTCGCCGTCTCACCGCTCAGTGTACTCCTTACAACTGAGTTGGCTAGGTTGGGCAGAAATCCCGAATCAAATTTCTGTCCTGGTGGGGATTTAAACCCCGACCTCTCGGTCGACAGTCCAGCACGCTAACCACTACTCTATCACCCACCCCAAGACGGTCGACGACACCATCCACACTAGCGTATCCCAGCATCATACCTTACTTCTAAAAGTGTCTAGCATAACAATTTCAATAAACCACAACCCAGACAAGAAAAACGCCTTGGAAGACGGGACCAGATCCCCAAACGGACCCAGAGAACGGTCACGCCCGCAACGTAAATTAGCATCTCTCTCGGCGATGCCCAGGGCGCCTCCTCCGTCTCCTCCTATTTCAGTCTTAAATGCTCAATATTTCCTGCGCGATCTAATTAAGACGGATTGCCCGCGACGGTCGCTGAGCCCCGGCAGAGGGCGCGACCGGGCGGCCGAACAGCGACCCCTGCTGGTGTTCAGAATAGGAACTAAACTCGCCTCGTGTCAAGGCGCATGTCGCTGGCATGAAACGCCAAGAAGACGACCACCTATCGATCTATTGGCAAACAGACGACGCATCAACGAACACAGATCGGTGGATGGCTGGACGAACTGGGAATGGCCGACGCATATATATATATATATATATATATATATATATATATATATATATATATATTGTCGCGGTCGACTCCTTCGATCGCAACGACGAACCAACGAAGGAACTATTAAAAGATCTTTAATTAAAAATAAAGTCGATTAAGTGTAAAGTAAGTCAACTCGTCTATCAAATATCACAATCGTAGACAGCACACAGGTTGGCTGGTCTCGATTGAACGTCATACGATCAATGTTTCAACGTTTACAAATCTTCGTCAAAAGGCCCTTAATGTACATCAGGTCTATCTTATATAGAGTTCTCCCGGATTCCAGAACGTTCTGTGACGTCACTGTACTTTTCCCTGGAAAGTCCTACTGAACACGTATATCCTTGTTGCATGCACCGAACTAATGTTGACAGCTTGCTGCAGAATTTTCCGTGCGTTGTAAACAAGCTTGTTGACACGTCGGTTTTCTTCCCTTGATGCATGCACCCGCGTAGACCACGACATTCCCTCCGCCCTCAGATGATGACACGTCTTCAGCACCATCCCGAACGGGTCATCACGATCAAGCCGGGCCTCCAGACTCCATCTCGATACAGCATATACAACCAAAACAAAACACATCAGTTAGTCAATTTATCTATACAATTTGCGGGCTCGATCCTTGTGTGTCGGGCCATTTCCCCCCTTCACCATCCGAGTCACAACCGAGAGAGGAAATCAGCCACCGTGTTTTGACGTCCAGGACGATATCGAAAGTCCACGTTAAACTCTTGCAATGCTAACGCCCAACGAGTCAGTTTCGCACTCTTAGGGCTTGCATCTGTGAGATAAGACAAAGGATTATGATCTGAATAAATGATTATCTTTGATAAGAATATCCATGACTTGAATCGTTTAAGTGCCCAAATTACTGCGAAAGCCTCTCTCTCAATTGTAGACCAATGCATCTGTGTATCTGTAAGTTTAAGGCTAGCAAAAGCAATTGGTTTTTCTTGACCTTCTTCGGTCCACTGAAACAAGCAACACCCGACCGCGGTGGCACTTGCGTCAACACTTAAACCAAATTCCTTAGTGAAATCAATGGTATGCAACTGTGTAGCTTTACTGAGATCATCCTTTAACTTATCTAGTGCTTCTTGATGCTTTTGCTCCCCTTGCGAAAGATGCGCTATAATCAGAGGATCAATTCGCTTACTCGGGCTTATTTGTTCACGTTCTTCCTGATCTACAACCTCTACTATACCAAATTCTTCATCTTGATCAACAATTACTGAACAGCTATTGATCATCGCTTGTTCGAGTCGTTCATGGTATCGCTTGATCTTATTTGCGTGTAAATGTCTTTGTTTTCCCTCTATTTCTACTATATAAGAATATGGGGATTTAACCTTGACTACGGTAGCAGGTCCTTGCCATCGACTATAAAATTTAGAACTACCAAAATCTGGTGCTAATACTGCTACTTTATCTCCAACTTCGTATTTTCTGTCAGTACTACGCAAGTTATAATAATCTGCATACCGCTTTGTTTCTATATCACTATAGTAATCTGCATAAACTTTCGCGAATTCGAGGTTTTCCTTCAGTGATTGGAGATACTCTTCGGGTGATTTACCTAAGTTAAGAGGTACTTTTCGTTCGCCAGCCCACGATTCCTTCAACACACTAAGTGGACCCCGAGGAAGAGTTCCATAAACCATAGTGAATGGCGAAATATGAGTCGTGCCTGAAGGTTTTTCTCTAAGGCTCCACAGAACAAACGGTAACAATTGGTGCCATCCACGAGGATCAGATTGAGCAAGCTTAAAGATCATGGTTTTCAAGCTTTGGTTGCATCTTTCAACCAATCCAGCTGCCTCAGGATGTCCAGGGGTATTAAATCTGGGACTACAACCCATTCGCCGCAAGAATTCTTTCGTCAAACGACTGGTAAAGTTGGTACCACAATCAGAACTGATGATCCTTGGAATAGAAAAAGTTGTAAAAACTTGCAACAGAGCTTCACAAACTCCCTTTGCATTCAGCGATCTAAGAGGATACGCCATCGGCCAACGAGAAAATTTGTTCACCAGAACCAAAGCATAATTGTACTGGGGTTTCGATTTGTTGGATTCTCCAGTCACTACCATAGGGCCAATACAATCCATATTTAGATGGTTAAAACAGAGTTCATCCGCCCTCGGAATAGGAGTGATCGGGACTCGATCTGCCACTTTAACTGGAGTTCTTAGTTGACAAATTTGACAAGACGCACAATATTCGCGAATCCTCTCATCCATTCTTGGAAACCAAAAGTTTAATTTGATCCTGGCTCTCGTTGCCTTAAAAGCCATGTGCCCAGCACATGGGGCATCGTGTGCTACTCGCAAGACAACCTCGATTCTATCTTCCGGTAAACATAATTGATTAACCTTATGTCCCATAATTTCCCCTTTGTGGTACAGGAGGTTATTATCTATAAAGAAATTATTTTTATTCTGTCTCGCTTGTTGCCAGCAAGATATAAGATTGTGACAATTCTGTTGCTCACGCAATAAAGTATCATTATTCGCTACTCCCTCATCAGACTTGAACTCTGTTGACTCAACATCAAGAAAATTATCTGAATCATCAACTAGTTGCTCCTGAGAATATTCATTCACTTCTGACGGCAAGGATTCGTTGCTGTTACTTTTCTCGATATTAACTTCTAAGTTATCTTCTTCTGCCCCTTTATTTATTTGTACACATCGATCTACGCCAGCTACCATCACTACATATTGTGAACTATCCCTTAATAGGTCCACAACATGGGGTGTCAGAATAACCCGTTCATTTAGTTCAGGGACTACAGCGAACATGACGCACAAAGATGGCGCAATGTTCGTCGTTCCTTCCATTGAATTAGCTAATTTCATTTGTAGGTATACTACATCTGCCTTACATCCTTCTCCATGAAAACCAATTATATTAATCCGTTTAATCACGGGTAAGTTTAGTGACTCAATTAATTTCTTATCAATACAACAAATTTCTGCTCCTGAATCAGATAATGCTGGCTGAGAAGGGAGATCTTCAATCTGTACATTGATATACGACCTCTCGTGTAATCCATCAATACTATTCTCGTATACCCTTACAGCAGTTTCCAACCCTATTGGTTTAGAATTATCCAATAAATTCCCTTGCTTTACCTGTTCAGGTATCTCATGCAACACGTTGACCTTCTCAACAACTAAGTCGATCACTTCTTCAGTTGGGTTCCCAAATATACAAGTACTCACCTTTTTAGAACTTGGTTTGGTCTGGCACTCCCTTGCCCTATGACCCTTCTGATGACATAGGAAACAGAGACCCTTTACCTTGGCCTCCTCCTGAGACACCCTCGCACCTATCTTGGCTTCACCCCTTATTTCCGGTTTGGGAGACTTGGGTTGAGCTGTCTGGTTATTGACTTGAACATGTGGTTGACCTCTCGTCCAATTGTTATACTTCGGTGTCGGATGACTACGGCATACTAAGTCATTCCCACCATCATGCGACGCTACATAAATGTCAGCCGCATTAGCTATGTCTTCACAGCTCAACCACTCCTCTTTTTCTTGGGCCAAGATATAATCTAAACAAGCCTTCGACAAGGACTCCTTAAGCCGATCCGCAACCAATAAACTTACAAGTTTATCAAACTCATCAGTTATCTTTCTACTTTTCAAATAATACATAAGAGCCACACGCAATTTGGATGAATAGATCGTAAATGATTCGTCCGATGCTTTGTGCAACGACCAAAATCGGGCTCTAAGATTTGAAGGGCTTATCTTAAACTCCCTTAGCAAAAACTCCTTCAGGAATTTGTAGTCATGGAGCTGTGCCTCAGTAAGGCGCATGGTTAATGCCTTAGCTCTTTCACTTAAAATGGCTAGCAATAATTTTGCTCTAACATCTTCATCCACCTCATACACATTAAACAAACCATCCAAGTGATCAAAGAAACCTGGAATTTCTATAGGGTCGGAAGGAAATTTCCAAAGAATATTCTTGAGGGCATCACTATAACGCTTAGTACGACTTGCTAAAGAATCTCTAACATTTCGTTCTTCCTGCTTTTCCTTCCTCTCCCTTTCTTCTTTCTCTTTCCGTTCCTTCTTTTCTCTTTCTTCTTTCTCTTTCCGTTCCTTCTTTTCTTCCTCTCTCCTCTTTTCCTCCCTTTCTTCCTTCTCCTTCCGTTCCTCCCTCTCTCTTTCTTCCTTCTCCTTCCGTTCCTCCCTTTCTCTTTCTTCCTTCTCCTTCCGTTCCTCCCTTTCTCTTTCTTCCTTCTCCCTTTGTTCTTTCTTTTGTTCTTCATATTTACGGATTTCGAACTCCAGACGGCGCTTCTGCAGCTCGTAATCCACTCCTGTTGGAGATATTGGACTACCCTTAAATTCCTCTTCCTCTTTTCCAATCTCCATGGCCCATTCTTCCATTAATTGATTTCGATCCCATGACATAACATCATCTTCGTCCCTTCCTGCCTTCATAAGATACACCCTAAGGCGCTCAGACGACATTTTGCGAATATTCGCTTGCATCTCTGTTGTCAACGCTTCCATTTTTACAAACAGTCAGTCAACAACAATCAACAAAAAAAAACAGACACCACGCGGCAAACCCGCCACACAAAAGGAAAATTCCACAACCCAAAGTGCAACTATGCAGTATCCAAAGAAGTACACTCGCCAAGTACGCAAAAACTATACAAGCTCACGCAAGTCTGGCCTCGATCACAACAATGGATCAAATTGCAAAGAAATAATCAGCAGATATTGAAAGAGAAACAATGGCTGCCTCCCACTCGGCTGCAACTCCACTCTCTTTTCTCCTTCTCAGCCACGACAACACCTAGGATCTTACCCGTATGTTGACTGCTGTCTTCTGCTGTCTCAGCCGAACGACGCACTTCGTCCGTCCGACTGTCGTATGCCGATTCACCCGTCTCCCACGGTAGAAAGGCGTCTCGATCCGCTCGCTGTCTGGAACAGACCGTCTCTTGATCCTCCGGGTTGACTCCTTCCTCCGCCGGCTCGCGTCTTCTTCACCGGATCCAACACCGATGATCCCACTTCTGACACCAATAATGTCGCGGTCGACTCCTTCGATCGCAACGACGAACCAACGAAGGAACTATTAAAAGATCTTTAATTAAAAATAAAGTCGATTAAGTGTAAAGTAAGTCAACTCGTCTATCAAATATCACAATCGTAGACAGCACACAGGTTGGCTGGTCTCGATTGAACGTCATACGATCAATGTTTCAACGTTTACAAATCTTCGTCAAAAGGCCCTTAATGTACATCAGGTCTATCTTATATAGAGTTCTCCCGGATTCCAGAACGTTCTGTGACGTCACTGTACTTTTCCCTGGAAAGTCCTACTGAACACGTATATCCTTGTTGCATGCACCGAACTAATGTTGACAGCTTGCTGCAGAATTTTCCGTGCGTTGTAAACAAGCTTGTTGACACGTCGGTTTTCTTCCCTTGATGCATGCACCCGCGTAGACCACGACATATATATATATATATATATATATATATATATATATACATATATATATATACATATATATACACATATACATAAATATATTTATATATCATTTAAATATATATATCAAACGCAAGAGTTACCCAGTGCACCAAACGTCCGGCGTATCTTTATAACAGATACGTCAAGCTCCATATTATGAAGGAGCTAAATAAAGCGTCTTACATGTGGAACATAGCATAGCCTAGCATGATATAAAATAGCATAGCATGAAATAGCATCGCATAGCATGACACAACGTCATAATGATAGCGACGACGATGTTGTTGTTGTTGTTGTTGTTGATGATGATGATGATGATGATGATGATGATGATGATGATGATGATGATGATGATGATGATGATGATGATGATGATGATGATGATGATGATGATGATGATGATGATGATAATAATAATAATAATAAAAATAATAATAAATTATATCAACGAGCGGTCTGGAACAGAAATGTCATGAAGTCCTTCATGAAGTGAACCATTTCTCACGCTCCTCTCATTGGCCGCTTCCAACTAATGAATATTCATAACCAGTGACGTCAATGTTTACAAATGGCCACACTTCGTTTCAAGCTTAATTCAACGTAAATTTAGATACACCGTAAACGGCTACTTTCTTTAAACTAACGGCATAAAACGGGCTTAAACTAATTATTTACTTAGGTGGCGAACAGGCTGATACGAAGGAGCTTAACGGGTTTAAACGGGCAAATTTTATTAGACCGTGCAATCCTTAAACTTGCTTTCAATTTAATCTCCCGATTACCCATCTTACGACGGGCAATAATCTAGTATTAATAATAATAATATTAACAACAGCAACAACAACAACAATAATATGATGATATCGACCGACAAATCAGAAACGAGAACGCCTCCGATAGTTCCAGCCACAGCATCGGTAACAACTTCTCCTCTGGGGGCGCTTTCGGATCGGATTGAACTGGCAGCAACAGCACCCACCTCCCGACGACCAACCGATCCAAATGACGCCAATAAAAGGCAGTTCTCCTGCTCGTCTCTTCAAACCGTCTTTCGCTTAATAGATGAACCACTTAGAATCGAAGAAAATCCTGATGGAATATTTACCGATGAGTTAGCGCTGTCGTGTTAGAGTCTGCATGTCTGGCCCAATCGCCTGTAAATGGACCTCATTCAGGACCTAACGAGGTGTAAGATTCGGGGAAATTTTCGGCGAATTCTATCGCGGAATTCGGCCGAGTGCGCGGATGCAGAAGATGTCCGAGCGCCAAGATTCGTGCGGTTTTCTGAGGCGCCAGGATTTACATTTAGGTGATATTACGACCCTTGTTTATGCCTCACGTATGCACACACACGCACACATGCACTTACACACACACACACACACACACACACACACACACACACACACACACACACACACACACACACACACACACACACACACACACACACACACACACACACACACACCTACACACACACACACCTACACACACACACACACACACACACACACACACACACATACACATTAACATGCACGCACATACTCACAAACACACACACATACACTCACACACATAATTATATACACACATACATAACACACACACACACACACACATACACATATATATACATGTATACGAAAATGTTTATTGCTGACATGAAACGCCAAAACGGCATCGTTCAAAATATATATTGTATTACTTAGCTTGGACTCTGGGGAAATTTCTAGTCGATACCTAAAATCGTTGTGGTAGCGAAAATATGTTTACGTAATGGCCGAAAAGTTTCGTGGACATTTGTCCGAGACTTTCTGACAAATTGGAACGGTCGTAAATAAAGTGAATTTACACAAAGACTGATATTGACTCCGTTTCCTGAAAAGTGGTCATGGGACTTGGAGATGGAAGTTCTTGGAAAGATCAGCTTCTAATTGTCTCTCACCGCAACCTGACTTCCTAACCTCCCATAACATAACCTGGTAACCTCCCATAACATAACCTGGTTATGCTATGGTAATTAAATGTTGTATTATAATTACGTTGCTATAATTACGTTGCTGTAATTGTATTATAATACAATACAGAGCGCCTCTGAATAGTTCGCATTGTGAGAGGCGCTTTATAAATATCCAGATACCATACCATAGCATTATGTTATTACGTTATGTCATGTTGTTTCGCAATGTTGCGCTAATGAATGTTATTATGCTCAAAGTAGGATCGTTATAAATTCTAAAGTATGTGAAGAAAACAAAAAGAAGAGAAGAAGTAGGAGAAGAAGAAAAAGAAGAAAAAGAAGAACAAGAAGAAGAAGAACAAGAAGAAGAACAACAGGAAGAACAAGAACAAGACAAAAACAAGAGCAAGAAGAACAAGAAGAACAAGAAGAACCAGAAGAACCAGAAGAACAAGCAGAACAAGAACAAGAAGAACAAGAACAAGAAGAACAAGAACAAGAGAAGAAGACTCCATTAGGCTAGCCGTTGGGTCAGCCATGGATTGGGTTCGCGACTTAAGTTTTCTCAGCCTTGGCATATGAAAGCAATTGACTACCACTCTTCCTCACTGGCTGATCTTCCTACTATACGTTCGGGATGATACACGTTACAGCTGAGTTACCCTGGGACGCAGTCGGAGCATAAACCTAGAAACAAATGTCTGAACCGTAACAAAACTTAACATAACTCACTATAACATAACTTAACATACAATGACTTAACATAACATAACGTGTGGAGCGTGGTGGCTCAGTGGTAAGTTCGGCGCCTTGTGACCGGAGGGTTGCAGGTTCGAATCCCACTCTAGCCGCTGCGTACGGACCTTGGGCAAGTCCTTCACTCACGATTGCTCGTGGCGCTTCGGCGTGAAAATTCCGGCACAGTATCAAATGCTGTAGTCCGGAGCGCCTCTGAGTAGTAGTTGACTTCGAGAGGCGCTATAGAAATATCCGAAATAAATAAATAACGACCTAACGTAACTTTACCACCTCTAAGGGGTTCAGTGGACGTATACAATCTTCTGTGTTAAAATCACTGCAGATTACAAGGAACGCTAAGAAGTCAATCCTTCATCATTTCCTCTTGAAGGCCTCGGTGGAGTCTACTGGGAAGACAGCTCTCGTGAACGTAATCGTAAACTCAAAATTTCTAAAGAGCTTCTCTAAGGCTAGGCGCAGGGCACCAGCTTATTTACGAGCGCTGCGTCGTGTCAAAGGGGTTGTCCAGATATGTCAAGTGAATATTCGAGTCCGGTTACCAGAGAGACCATTGAGAGAGAGACACAGACACAGACAGACTGAGAGAGAGAGAGAGAGAGAGAGAGAGAGAGAGAGAGAGAGAGAGAGAGAGAGAGAGAGAGAGAGAGAGAGAGAGAGAGAGAGAGAGAGAGAGAGAAGGAAGCAAGGAAGGAAGCAAGCAAGCAAGGAAGCAAGGAAGCAAGAAAGCAAGGAGGCAAGGAAGGAAGGAAGGAAGGAAGGAAGCAAGGAAGCAAGGAAGCAAGGAAGCAAGGAAGCAAGGAAGGAAGCAAGGAAGCAAGGAAGGAGGCAAGGAAGGAAGCAAGCAAGGAAGCAAGCAAGGAAGCAAGGAAAAAAGGAAGAAAGGAAGCAAGGAAGCAAGGAAGCAAGGAAGAGGCGATGCTAAGTCGGTTTTCATTGATGACGAGAGAGATTGGAAGCCGTAGTATTGGATGGATCAGGGTAGGAATTCTTGAAGAGGTGGGACTTTAATTTGGGGTGGAAAGTCCGTACCCCACAGCCTTCATTCTGTGCCAAGACTCCTTTACATATCACCCAGATTGGTGGAGGAACCAGAGGTAGACAATGTGGCATAGTACCATCGTCAACCATTTGAGTAGTTCTTTATAAATTTGGAGTTCACGTTTACGATTTCAAAGTACACAACTATTGCACTATACTACAGAATTTCTGCATTCCTGTTTGCTGCTAAAACAACTTGCACCTTGACCTCCTCCAGTCGCCTTGTTTAGTATTAACTCAAACAGCGACTTCCTCCTTTCCAGTAGCTACTAACATTACCAGACGAAACGTGGAGGAATCTCGATTGCAGGGTTTGTCTCTAAGACGAGCGACGTATCGCGTCTAACGCCGGTCGGACCCTCTGATGTCTGACGGGTCAATCTAAGTCCGAGCATTGCTAGCGACATCTGGCAGAGTTTGCTCACCCGGAAATGCAATTATGGAAAGCAACCAGCTAACGGGCGGGGAACGATGCATTCGATATTCCTCCGGCTCTCTGTCTGTCTCTGTCTGTCTGTCTGAATATCTTTCTATCTCTCTGTCTATAGAGACAGACATATAGTCTGTCTCTCTGTCTGTCTCTGTTTGTCTCTGTCTGTCTGTTTCTTTTTCTAAATGTCTGTCTCTCTCTGCCTATAGAGACAGACCTACACTCTGTGTGTCTGTCTCTGTCTGCCTCTCTGCATATATCTGTATGTCTGTCCATCTTTGTCTGTCTGTATGTCTCTGTATGTCTATCTGCCTGTCGGTGTCTGATTGTCTGTCTGTCTGTCTCTGTCTGTCTGTCTGTCTATACACGCGTGAAAAGGCGATGAAGAAACTGCAGGCTAAGAAAGAAAGAGTGGGAATGTCTTTATGCATCGATATACTTGGTGGGTGGAGGATTTGCGTGGATAAATGGTTTGATGGGTGAATGACTGCGTGATTGAGCGATTGATTGACTGATTGATTGAATGGATTTACAGATTTACTAACTGACTGACTTAATGACGAGCGAATCAGTGAATTGGGGCATTCACTGGTGATGACACAACCCCGCCGTTGAAACTCTAGAGACACGACAAATGTTTGTCCCCACCCTTCGCGATAAGATTTTATTGTCTCCAAAAGTTTCTTAACTTTGCTAATTTTTTTCAAGAGTGGCAATGTCTCAAAACACTACCGTAGTTTCTTGAAGTTTCTTGAGAAATGCTTTTAAGGAGCGGTCCGAGCGGACCTGTAGGGAAGAGACCCCAGACGAAACCTTAGATCGACATGACGGGGACCATAGATGTTCTAAGATTGCATTAGTAGCCACTCCCAGGGGCGTCTACACCATAGAAACCTTGGAGCATCCATCCAAGAAATAGGGGGGGAAGATTTGTCAGTGTGTATGCCACCATTTTAAGGGGGGAAAGAACGGGAAGGGGGAAGAAGAGGGGGGACAGGGACGTTGCTCCAATGACTTGGGGGGATAGACGCCCCTGGCCACTCCAACAAGTCTGTTCTCGCCCTAGGTGGAATCACTGTGTGTGGAACATATGATGAGTGGCTATAGCATGTAGACTATAATTCAAACATCTGTACGCGCTATTGCACATGCACCACAGTGTACATTTCTGCACGGTGGCACATTTCTTTACTGGTTTCAATGCTTTGACGGCCTGTGTTGCTGTGCATGGTAATAGAAATGAGAAAGGGCGAACCTTCCACTATTGCTCCTTTGGGGTTTTCCCGCTGACACCCATGAACTACTGTAAGAAATAGTAACATGACCTTCTGCTTGGTAATCAATAAAGCTCATAATTGAATTGAATAGAATTGCTAGCACAACGATTTTTATTAGTATCGACAATCAGAGGCGTCTACGCCATAGAAACCTTGGAGCAAATGCTCTATCCAAGAAATAGGGGAGGATCTGTCAGTGTGTGTGCCACCATTTTAGGGTGGAAGGAACGGGGAGGGGGAAGAAAAAGGGGAAAAGACGTTGCTCTAATGACTTAGGGGGATAGACGCCCCTGGCGACAATAGACTGACGTCTTTAGCGTATTGTATTGTATTGTATTGTATTTGGGGATTTGTAAAGCGCCTCATGACTGTAGAAGCTATTCTCGGCGTGGGAGCCCCGGGATAAAGAAACGCTTTCGATGAGCGGACAGGTAGAGAAGGGACCCAGACAAAATCTTAGATCGATTTGAGGGGGACCAGAGAAGTTCTAAGATTGCTTTAGATCAAATTAGGGTCCAATTTCTCCGCTTCTTCTCCCTCGACAAGAGAGGACTCGGCAAACCGTTGGTCAGTGTCACGAAAGATCGTGCGTCTCCACAATCCAAAACGTCCAGCGTACAGGACGGAATTACCGGACTCGACACAGTCCAGATCCACCGCCTGGGACATCAGCCAATCTGCGTTCCGTGAGGAACACGGCTAACGGGGACAAGTCCTCTGAGAAACGCAACGCTACGTGGAACAAGGCACGAGGTTTATTGCTTATCAATACACGTTATATCAATATCAATACGTATGATGCGGACAGTAGCACGCGTCCAAGTGACATCGCTGCGGAACAAACGAACGCCTGACCGTTGTAAGTCGATGGCCGAAGAAAATGCCGCCGGGCATGGCCGATCGTCTGCGTAATATTTACAGAATTTCGTTAACGCAGCTTTTGTTTAGTATTCTTCTGCAGATCGTCTGACCCGCGGGCAGGAATTCGTTAGTTATGCAGACGGAGAATGTGAGAAAGTTCGTGAGAAACTAGCTGAGAACGTTTGTTGATGTGAAGATTGCGAAAGACGCCATTTTGTAGAGTATTCAACGCCTAGTGACGTTGCGAGACGGCGTCCAATCGGCAGCCGGGTTTCACGTCACGTGGTGTGTAAACATGGCGGCCTTATTATAGACTGACGCGTGCCTCCTAGTCTTTGGGAAAATCTAAACACCTTATTAAGCGACGTTTCAATATTTACCTGCTGCTTAGTCTAAGCTAGGTCAAAGCACACGCAGCTTCGAGATTTAGGCTACAAATTGATGATATTTTTATAGTTGTGAGCACAGCAACCCTATTATACCTCTACGCGACGTTAGGTCTACACAGTGAGTACAATAATTGAAAGTTAAACGTCTACGGTTAATCTAACGGAACTTAGTATTTCTCATGCACAACGGATAGTTCTGTATGTTTTAGCCTCTGGTCCGGTTTTCATGGTCCACTGGGTTTCGGCATCATGTTCCAGCTGGTTGATTTCTTCGTCAGTCATCCCTTTCCAAGGACGTATCGAAATGAAGATTGGATCACCTGTAAGACGTTTAGGCGCGTAATTTAGTCCAATGTAACATCGTGTAATTGCAATGTAATTTAAATGTAATGTAACACCTTGTAATGCAATGTAGTTTAATGTTATGTAACATCGTGTAATGCAATGTAATTTGATGCGCTGTAAAATCGTGTAAAATGCAACGCAATTTGATGTTCACATAACTTCATGTAATGCAATGTAACTTAATGTTATGTTACATCGTGTAATGCAATGTAATTTAATGTAATGTAGCATCGTGTAATGCAATGTAATTTGATGTAATGTTATGCGATTTTGCCATACATTAATGTATCGCCTTCCAGGTGCCACTATAATACGTTCTCGCCACCAGCTAAATGAGGTTGGAATATAATGTCGCAGGCGATGCTTGAAACAGAGCGCAGGGTACAACTTATTCCCGAGCTCTGCATGTGCGCATGTTACCCAGAGATTGACAGCAGAGAGAAAGAGAGAGAGAGACAGAGAGAGAGAGACAGACAGACAGACAGACAGACAGACAGACAGAGAGACAGAGAGAGAAAGTGGATGGATTTATCGGAAGTTGTCGTAACACGTGGAACTTAAGTTTTTTAATGGGCTTTATGACTTTTCTAATTGCAGGCTGATACCATTCCTTGACCTAAGTGTATATTTATTATTATTATCATCATCATCATCATCATCGTCGTCATCATCATTATTATCATTAATAGTAGTAGTAGTAGCAGTAGTAGTAGTAGTAGTAGTAGTAGTAGTAGTAGTAGTAGTAGTAGTAGTAGTAGTAGTAGTAGTAGTAGTAGTAGCAGCAGCAGCAGCAGCAGCAGCAGCAGCAGCAGCATCAGCAGTAGTAGTAGTAGTGCTAAGAAATATTGAATTAAGGTATGGTGGGTCGATGTGGGTAGCCCTGGAGACCATAAGATGTCTCTGAATAGGCGATATTGCTAATTATTCGTCTTAGTTTAGACACCTTTAAATTGTTAGTTCTGAAGCTTATATAGTCCTCATTTTCGTTTAATCGCAGATTCCAACACCGCTTGCAGCTACAAAGGAACGGTCGATAGAAACGGCTCTAGCAGCCACAAGATGTCGTTTATAAAGACTGGATGTTGCTAATATTCTACGTCTTAATTTATACACATTTTAATAGCTTTTTATTGAGTCTAACTAATTGGCAAACGTGGCTCTTGTATATACTAGCCACATCAACCTCTGCTTCACCAGACATTAGTTCTTAAGATGGATCGATGCCGCTGCACATAGTCAGTTTTTATTTAGCTGCCATCGACTGATGGGCAACTCGCCGTTTATAAAGACTGGATGTGGCTAATATTCTACGTCTTAATTTATACACATTTTAATATCTTTTTATTGAGTCTAACTAATTGGCAAACGTGGCTCTTGTATATACTAGCCACATCAACCTCTGCTTCACCAGACATTAGTTCTTAAGATGGATCGATGCCGCTGCACATAGTCAGTTTTTATTTAGCTGCCATCGACTGATGGGCAACTCGCGCCAGATAAATCACGATCTGTGGCTATAGCGCGCACGAGAAATGAGAGGAAGATTATGGACAGCTTGCAAATAAACTGAGTGTTGAAAACTAATCGACAAACTAATCCATTATGTGTCCGATTTGGCCAATAAGCGATCCAAGACCGTTTCATCTGCTCTGAGAATCTTCGCGCTGTGATCACTGCTCATATCTTGCACGCAATATCTGCTAGGAGTAGACATCTTAATGTGGCCAGAGATTAACGCTGTCTGCGTTCGTTCATCTGTGGAGATATTCTGGTCCTTCGCTTACGTCCTTCACATGAAACGACAAGCTATTTTTCAGACATTACTGGCCACATTAGCCTCTGTTATTTCCAGACACTACTGGCCACATTATAGACCATGCTATTTTCATACATTACTGGCCACATTAGCCTCTGCTATTTCCAGACATTACTGTTTAGAGCATAGGTCACGCCGACTGCCTTTATTACTTGACCGTGACGCTGCATTATAACTCGACTGTATTCTCATTGGGATTGTTGAAAGAGATTTCCACAAAATGCAAATGGTTCAAAATTCCTTGACAAAGGCTATGACAGAAATCCGTAATAAAGCATTAATATTACACCAACATTGCCCTCGATATAACACTATATATAATATATACTAGTGTATTTGCCCGTCATAATTATGACGGCAGTGTATATCGTTCTAGAGTAGTAGCCCGTTATATTATGACGTCATATTATAGGCCTATATGTATCGTTGGTTATCGCCGTCGTCAAGACTGCCGTCGTCAAGGCAACCGGTTTATGTTTCACAATAGAACAGAACCCGTTTGTGACGTAGCGTCCCCCGACAGACGGACACTATATGGATATTATATGTATAGATATATATATAACAGCAATAATTATAAAACTGGCTACCTATGCAGTAAAGAATTCCGTTTAAAACCTGTCTTATAGTTCATAAAACATAGCCCTCTACTTCGCAGACCTATATCTATAGCGGCCTCCAGTCTCCTCCTCTCTGTAATTCTGCAACAGCTCCTTAGCCTATGCTGCACCGGCTCTTTGGAATGATCCTCTGAAAGACCTCCTATCTCGACTGTTAATTTCACCTTTCCTTCTCTTGTGTTCTCCTCCGCTGCTTTCCACTCACGGCTCAAAACCGCTCTTCAAGCTGTCCTATCTTGATTTTATTCGTGCGCAACCACACGACCATCATCATCGAAGAATTCCATCGTAGCACCATGCTGTCTCCTCGGCTTGACCTCCCCGGACTCTGACCTGGCACAGCAAGGCACAAAAACAACCTGGCTATTGCGGACTTGATTTGATATGGCGCCGATGAATAAGCTGGTCTCCCTGATGCGCGGCTTTTGAGTGGCGCTGAGAAATTTCGAAGATTTACATTACATCTACGCTCCTTGCTCGTATCTCATGTCGGCAAATATTGCACTTGAGTGACGCGCTCAACGGCTATTGCTGGGTCTTGCACCAAAACAGTGTAAGGCTCTCGGAAGTTCTCGCTGGATGGTCCAAAGCTTTCGAATTCACTGTCGTCTGTGAATTCTCTCAGTTCTATTAATATGTCATTCCGAATTAAACTAAAACCTCGTCTCTTTCAGCCTGCTTACTTAACTTAAAACTCGTGTTTCTGAATGCTTACTTAACTTAAAACTCGTGTTTCTGAATGCTTACTTAACTTAAAACTCGTGTTTCTGAATGCTCACTCAACTTAAAACTCCTCTGTTTCAGCCTGGTTACTCTCTGGTTTGTCAGACTTATCGGATTTCGTTCCGACTTCTCTAATGAACTACAGTTTACCTCGAGGCATTATGATAAGGCGCTATAGGAGTCACTAGATCAGACTGACAGTCGACGCATGTGAACGATAATATCTACGTTACTCAAACGCCCGTTTGAGACGTTACTCTCAGCCGCACAGCTGTTTCTGCTTCCATCGTAATCCACACATAAAAACCCCCATAGATGAGCGAGAGCGCAGCCGACCGGTGCGTGAAGGGTCGCAATCAATTACTCCTTTGAAGAGACAAGATGACTGGGTCTTATGCCGCATCTTTGATTCCGTTATCAATAAATACATAATAAGCTGCAACATGGTCGGGTCTGGCGTGCCAGGCCGTCGTTACGATGAGCCGCTCAAGTATATTGCTGCGGTAAGAACTAGGTTGCGTATGAAAATAAACGCAAATATTCATAGGGATCACGCAATATAAAAGAAGAAGAAGAAGAAGAACAGCAGTCCCTTAAGCTGGCCATGAGGCAGCCATGGGTATGCAGTGTTAGCGACTTCATTTTCTTAGACTCGGCATTTGATGGCGGGTGGCCAGTCCTCTCCCGCGCAGCCTCATCTTCCCACCGACACTGTACGGTCCATGAACTCATTATAACTGAGTTGGCTAGGGGTGCAGATGGTACAGAAATCTCGAACCAAATTTCTGCCCTGGCGGGGATTTGAACCCCGACCTCTCGATTGGCAGGCTATAGCACGCTAACCACTACGCTATCGAGAACCCAATATCGAAAAACACGCAATATAATATTTAACACATAATTATGTTTCCATGTATCAAATATTTACATACGGTCTTCCCAGTGCCTCTCAGAGGCGTTTAGTAATTTCTGCTGAAAATCCTATTTTGAAATCTGTGAACTCGCTGCCGCTAACTCAGCTTATTAGAGTCTACAGCCTATTCGTGCCAGCGACAAAAACCAAAATGGGCGATCGGGCCTTTCGGGTCGCTGGCCCGCGTGCTTGGAACAGTCTTCCTGCTGATATCCAGAAAGCCAAAAGCATATTTGTTTTTAAAAAACAGTTGAAACTTCACTTACTAAGCAAAACCTCCGAGCATTAACCTTGACAGTAGACTGTGTGCATGCGTTTTTGTGAAGCATCCTAGAAGTAGCTTGCTACCAACGATGCTATACAAATTGTCGTAATTACAATTACAATTACAATTACAAGACTTCATGGATGACTAAACTCGCCTCTAAGTTGAAATACTGAAGAGCTACAGTGTCCTCTAAACAACGAATCTTAAACACACAGCTTTCATGCATCGCCAAGCATACCAATATGCTCAAACTGCTAAGCACAAGAAACTTCATGCATCGTTGAGCTCAGCTCAAATTCGGCTAATTCAAGAAAAACAGCCAAATTTTACGCATCAGTAAACTCATTTTCATTTAACTTATTCGAAAACACATCAAAACCTTAACAATACAGAACCGGCCACAGACTCGGAATACCATATCATGGGCAATGAACCATAAAGCTTTGTAAAATCATCGCCAAACTTCACGCATCGCTGCACTCACCTCCTCCAAGTCATCCTATTCCTCTGCATCTGCCGAAACCGCGCCCGGAGCCGCCTGGCCCTCGTCATCACCCGTGGAGTAGATCGGAATCCCTTCCTCGTTCCAGGCGACCACCTTCTTGGGTTTGATCCTCTCTGGAGGGTAGACAAATTGCGGACCGGTGTAGAGGTTGAGTCTGTCATCGTAGGACCTTTTGTCCTTTTGGCGTTCGTACTTACTGTACATCTCGACCTTGGCCTGAGAGAGAGAAAATACAGATAGACATAGATAGAAAGAGAGAGAGGGAGACAGACAGACAGACAGACAGACAGACAGACAGACAGACAGACAGACAGACAGACAGACAGACAGACAGATAGACAGAGACCGAAAGATGGCAAGGGAGATAGATAGATAGAGAGATAGAGATATAGAGATAGATAGATAGACAGACAGACAGACAGACAGACAGACTGACTGATAGATAAATAGATAGATAGATAGATAGATAGATAGATAGATAGATAGATAGATAGATAGATAGATAGATAGATAGATAGATAGATAGATAGATAGATAGATAGATAGATAGATAGATAGATAGATAGATAGATAGATAGATAGATAGATAGATAGATAGATAGATAGATAGATAGATAGATATATATAGACAGACAGACAGACAGACAGACAGACAGATAGAAAGATAGAAAAAGAGATTGAGAAAGAGGCAGAGAGAGAGAGAGAGAGAAGCAAACACACACAAACACATATATATATGCATAGACAGAAAGAGAGACAGTGAGAGAGAGAGAAAGACAAAGAGACATACAGAGAGACAGCGTCAGGGACAGGGACAGAGAGAAAGAGAGAGAGAGCACGCAGCTTCATTTAATTTCGACCAGGCATAAATATCACTCAGGATGACGTACTCGCAGCGCCTCCAGTCCTCTGCGAATTTGCCATCGCTAATTTCCTCGTCCAAATCGCAAGATATATGGCTGGACGCCGCAGACGGTCGGCTTTGCTAATGCGCCGCATTTTAAAGGCACCAGTCAATGGAGGCGCCAGATATATGACCGGGTTCGTTGGCCTTCTGATGCTTCACCTTTCTCTGTCGTACCTTAAATATTGCCGCTACGTAAATGATTCAATGCATTGCATCACCGCGGTAAAAAGTTAACGGTGTAACAGCTCAAGGCACATTTGGAGTTGATGGAACGTCGCACCTGTTCAGGTCTGGTATTAGTCGTGTGTTTGAGAGACTCGGACGCGCCTCTGATGAGTTCCTCTTGAATTTGCGCTATATAAATTTACAATTAGCCTACCATTACCATCAAAATTAACAGCTGATGAATTGATCGAGTTTGATCCTTCACAACTGCTGCCCGTTTGAATGGGTGCCACGGCATTTAAGGTTCCCCTGTATACGGACCGTGGTAGAGCGACCGCATGAGTTCGACCATGCTCATTTCTCAATGAATTGACCGGGCTAGATCCTTCACCAACCGCTGTCCGTTTGAATGGGTGCCATGCCATTTAAGTTCCCTTTTTACGGACCGTGCTTGTCTGAGATTAAAATCTCCTAAATAAGCCACCATTGGGAACCGAACCTAAAACACAGAGGCGCGTTGGTCGTACGCTCATATCGATGTAGCTAACCGGGCCAACAGCGAGGAGGGACACGGCCCAGTTCCGCCAGCGTCAGAAAAACGTCAAGACGAAGCAGATCGGAGATTATGAGGCTGTTCGTGGAATGGCGACTTTTCGAATCAATTAAAGTCTGATTTGATAATATTGACAAGGCATTTCTAGCGGATGGCTTCTTCTTCTTCTCCCTCGTCTCATCTCCTATCGGAAGACGACATCAATTTTCTGCTCAGATTGCTTTTCCGACTTATCGCATTTGCCAGGGAAAATGCGTCAGAAAGGAGACAGCTGAGAGAAAACAGATTAGCCCCATGTAGGAGGAGGAGGAGGAGGAGGAGGAGGAGGAGGAGGAGGAGGAGGAGGAGGAGGAGAAGATGCTGATGACGATGGTGGTGATGACGAAGAAGAAGAATAAAAAGAAAAAGAGGAAGAAAAAGAAGACGGGACTCACCGGCGCTCCGGCGAATCGCTCCTGGATTTTGTCAACGTTGCTGTAAGAGAAAAACAAGGCAACAGAGTTCACGGAAACATCGACGAAGATCATCCGATCTTTTTTTAGAAGACTGCGTTTGCAATTGGCTGTGTTGCGATGTATCTGTGTGTATGCTTGGTCGAGAATGTTTGTGTATACGTGTATGTATGTGCGTATGCGTCTATTTATGTATGTGTATGTATGTGTGTATGTATGGGTGTATGTATGTGTGTATGCATGTATGTATTTATGCATGCATGTATGTATGTATGTTTTTATATGTGTATGTTTGTTTGTGTGTGTATGTATGTTTGTATGTGAGTATGTATGTATGTATTTGTGTATGTATGTATGTATGCATGTATCTGTATGTATGTATGCATGTACGCATGTTGGTATTTATGAGCGCATTCGTACACGTGTGCATGTATAAATTGCATTAATATATTGTATGAGTGCATTTATGTATGTCTTTGCATGTGTGTGTATATTGCATATAATATTGTCTCGCATTGTATCGTATTGCATATCACGTTTACTGTGCCACACTTGCTGTACTTACCGTGCCATATTAGCTATCTGCTAAGTACACGATCGGACTGTACTTGAGTGCAAAGACACAAGGTCTGTTCCATCGTTAATTAAGATAGCGTCTATCTGTCGCCTGCCATCAAAAGAGAACCTGTCATTAATTAACAGGTTCTCCCGTCGAAAAGCCACAGCAGGGTCGATCCGATTACCCGGATTTGTGAGTTGGATCAGTGCGCCATCGATTGGCATCTCGTCGTCTTAGAACTTGGATTGGGTTAGGACACGGTAGCAGAGTGGGTGAGCGATCTCGCCCTTTAACGCCGAGAGTTCGGGTTCGATCCTCCTCCCCTGAGACGATTACTGTGTAGGAACCTTGAGTAAATCTATCACTCACAATACTCAGCCCATCAATTGATGCTTGGATTTTGGATAGTGGCGCTTAATAAATGCGTAATAATAATAATAATAATAATTATTATTATTATTATTATTATTATTATTATTATTATTATTATTATTATTATTATTATTATTAATTAACAACTTCTTTGGCGCCGGTGTCTAATGCATAAGGCATCAACCGATGGCTCACCAAAACCAAACCGTAATCAGGTCAAGATCCAGAAGATCAGTGTGCCAAAAGAGAGAGTCAGCCTTTGGTGGATGAGTTATTTGAACGCACAAGTCTTACACAGAGAGGCGACAAACAAACAATACATTATATTACAATACACTGTGCCTGTACATCACACAGCATTAAGGCCCCGCCTTCAGCGATAACAATGGAACCGCCAGGGATGAAACAGCACAGACAACAAAGCCCCGTTGCCACGTCATTGTTGACGCCGCTGTGACGTCTGGTCGCAGCCGCCATTATTTATCTGGCATTCTCGCTCGCCACCTAGCGACTGCCGCAGAAAAATACACCGTTTTCGGAGAGGGAGGCTTTGCAGAGAAAGCCGATCAAATGGCTTCTAAAGCTTCTGTGATCGTTCATCCTAAGCGTGGACTCTCGGCCGGAGAGGCGATTACATCGGGGAACAAGGGAAGGAGGAAGAGGAGGAGCAGGAGAGCAGAGGAGCAGGAAGAGCAGGAGGAAAAGGAGAAGAATAGAGGAGGAGGAATAGAAGGAGGAGGAATTGAATAGGAGGAGGAGGAGAAAGAGCAGGAGGAGAAAGAGCATGAGGAGGAAAAGGGAGAAGGAGGAGTAGACACAGTAGGAGTAAGTGGAGTAGGAGGAGGAGGCGGCGGAATAGGCGAAGAAGGAGAGAGAGGAATTTCAAAGAGGCGGAGGAGAGGAAAAAGGAGGAGGAACGAACAGGAAGAGGAGAAGGACGAACAGGAAGAGGAGAAATAGGATGCAGCAGAACAGGAGGAATAGGCCGGGGTAGGAGGATGAGGCGGCGGAAGAGGCGGTGGAGGAGAAAGAGGAAGCTCTAGTAGGAGGACTCTGAGGAGGACGAACGGGAAGAGGAGGAATAGGAGGAAGACAAACAGGAGGAGGATGAATAAGATAATGAAAAGAGAGGAGGAGGAGGAAACGGAGGAACAGCGACAGAGGACAACAAAAAAGGAGACATGAGGAACCAGAGGAGAGACGGAGGATGAGGAGGAGGAGGAGAATGAGGAAGAGGAGGAGGAGGAGGAGAAGGAGGAAGAGGAGGAGGAGTAGGAGGAGGAGGACGAGGACGAGGACGAGGAGCAGGAGAATTAAGCTCTCGTTTTGGAGGTATTCAGACCTCATATGAAACAAATCCTCGCGCAATCAGAAGGCAATTGATGCCCGGATGTACTGCAGCAGAAGCACAGGAACCGACGATGTCCTGTTGATGTGCAAAATAGTGGCACTAAATCCGCGCAGCTCACTGGACCATTATACCGCAGAAGTTTCCATTACTTCCATAACACTTCCGACACACGTAGGTGACGCAACCGTAATGTATCGTAATGTATCTGGCAATTTATATAGTGCCCATATAAGAAGGCGCATATAGACTGATCTTCTAGATAATTGATCTGATTTCGGCTTGGTTTTGGTGAGCCATCGGTTGAAGCCTTGTGCGTTAGACACCGGCGCAATAGAAGTTACTTATAGCAACTTTAATTATTGACCGGGCAAAGACTCTAAACTTGTAAATAGTCTTATCAAACAATCAGAATTTATATAGCGCCCCTTCAAGATCTCTACTCTGAGGCGCTCCCGAACAGAGCAGGCAGAAGGGAGTAACCATGAGTAACTGGTAGAATGGAGAGGAAGGAACTATGGGGAGGAGGCGCATCTCCAGTGGAAACCCATTCCATGTCCATGTAGAGTTATTGTAAAGCCTTGGATATTCATCCTGGTTTTCGACAGTTAATTTAAACATAGGTTGCTAAAGTTTAACACAGCATACTGCAAATATGATACAATACAATGCAACACAATGCTATACAATACAATACAATGCAAAATACAATGCAATACACTACAATACAATGGAATACAATGCTATGCACTACAATACAATGCAATGCAATACAATGCTATACAATACAAGACAAAAAGGCGCACAACTGAAAATGGCCAACGAAGCATCACAAGCAACCCGCACATCACAGAACCTTGATGGTCGGCACTCCGAAACAATAGCGCTATATAATTCCATCTTACAGCAACACACTTTACACGGGAATCGGGCTGCACACGGAATCTCCCCGTATCCATCAAACTCACGGCAGAACTGCACCTTCTCCGCATTGCATTATAGATTATAATTTCAACTTAATTTCCCCCAAAACTAATCTTCCCGTCCCATCCGCTCGAATTAAAATGCATTATGAACGCCAACCGCTGTTCCAGCTATATATACACTTGCGTCCAACCCAGAGTCTTTCTCCAGACCATGAATTATTCAACGGTTATACCAGGAACTTCGCTATAAGGACGTCGCAAGAAGAGCGTCTTCAGACACACGAGTGTGCATAAAACCAAGCGAGCGGACGACGACGGCTGAGTCATCTATCATCATCATTGTCGTCGTTGTCGTAGTCGTCTTAGTCATCTTTTATGCATGGATACTTACTCATCCGGTCCTGGTTGGATTCTCTTCAGACCGCCTTTGCTGCAATGAAAGAAGAGTACATGTAGAGGATCGAGTGACGGAGTTGTCTTTTAGAAGTTTCGCCAGGGATGTTTTTGTTCCGGGGCTGGGGGAACGACTTCGTGGTGTCGGGTTGGAGGGTAAAATGAAACAATCAATCGGCTGTCTCTGTCTCTATGTATCTCTGTCTTTCTGTCTCTGTCTGTCTCTCTTTCCCTCTCTGTCTCTCTGTCTCTTGATCTGTCTGTCTGTCTCTGTCTGTCTCTGTCTCTATGCCTCTCGTCTCGCTCTGTCTCTCTCTCTCTGTCTCTCTCTGTTTCTATCTCTGTCTCTCTCTGTTTCTATCTCTGTCTCTCTCTGTCTCTCTCTTTGTCTCTTTGTCTGTCTGTCTGTCTCTTGATCTGTCTGTCTGTCTCTGTTTGTCTCTGTCTCTATGCCTCTCCGTCTCGCTCTGTCTCTCTCTGTCTCTCTCTGTTTCTATCTCTGTCTCTCTCTCTGTTTCTGTCTCTGTCTCTCTCTGTCTCTCTTTGTCTGTCTGTCTGTCTGTCTCTTGATCTGTCTGTCTGTCTCTGTCTGTCTCTGTCTGTCTCTATGCCTCTCCGTCTTGCTCTGTCTCTCTCTCTCTGTCTCTCTCTGTTTCTATCTCTGTCTCTGTCTCTCTCTCTGTTTCTATCTCTATCTCTCTCTGTCTATCTCTGTCTATCTCTGTCTCTCTCTGTGTCCCTTTCCGTCTCTCTCCGTCTGTCTGTCTGTCTGTCTCTGTGTCTGTCTCTGTGTCTGTCTGTCTGTCTGTCTGTCTGTCTGTCTGTCTGTCTGTCTGTCTGTCTGTCTGTCTGTCTGTCTGTCTGTCTGTCTGTCTGTCTGTCTCTCTCTCTCTCTCTCTCTCTCTCTCTCTCTCTCTCTCTCTCTCTCTCTCTCTCTCTCTCTCTCTCTCTCTCTCTCTCTCTCTCTCTGTAAGTGTATATCCAGCGCATTCAGAGGACCTAACAAAGACATTGCAACACGAAAAACAGCTCTTATAAGCCGACACGCAATCGTGCCTTGCAGCATATCATATTTCCATGTTGTTTCTATCGCAAGGTATATATTGCGATGGTATAGTCAGCTGCACTGCGTAGTATACGGCAGTGCATTACACCGCGAGCCTACTAGTGTCATCGAGGGTAACGGTAATGGTAATTGAAACAATTTATATAGCGCCACTTCAAGAGAGACTCGATCATCAGAGGCGCTCTCGACCTAACACAATGAAACCATGATCGACCAAAATGGTCTTCAAGCGTTTCCGGAAAAGATGCAAAGAGGGGCTGAGAAGCTCATGTCGCAGGTTGGTAGGCAGCTTGTTCCACGAGGGGTGCGCAATGTCTTTTGGTTAGCGTGTTGGACGATTAAACGGAGAGAACGGGGGTTCAAATTCTCGCCAATGCTGAAAAATGTGTTTACATTTCATACCCATGCCTGCCTCACGGCTAGCTTCTGATTTTTTTCTAAGGTAATGGTGAAGACTTACCCCACTTTATTCGCCTGCCTCGCTCTTTCGGCTAACTCCATCATCTGCGATACAACAGAAATTGATGCGTTAAAATTACATCCAGTCTGATAGTTTACTTCTCAATCTTGCCATTCACACAAAATGTAATCCAAGTACTACAAGACCGGAAGTGGGAAGAACAGACGGCGAGGGAGAGGACAGCCACTCTTCGTATGCCATGGCTAAGAAAAATGAAGTCGCTAGCAAATTCATACCAAAGGCTGCCTCTCGGGCCTAGCTCAAGAGACTGCTCCTCTACTTTAATGGAAAAGAGCAAACGAGAATACTACTTGTACCTTTTACATTGACGTGCAAGCAAATAAACTACCCTTTACTTTAAACTTAACGGTTCGCCATCTAGTTATTGACAGGTTAGCCGATTGGTTAGAGCGCTCGCCTTGTAACGCGGAGAGTACGGGTTCGATCCTCCTCCTCCACTGAGCCTCAATAAAAAGCGATTTAATATAAACTAAGATGAATGTTATTAGCAACATCCAATCTTTATTAACGACATCTTGTGGCTGTCAAAGCCGTTTCTATCTACCGTCCCTTTGCAAGGTCGTGTAAATGCTGTTTAAATCTACGATTGAACGAAATTTAGGACTATATAAGCTTCAGAAATAACAATTTATAGGTGTCTAAACTAAGATGAATATTAGCTATCTCGGGTGTTCAGCGACATCTTGTGGTCTTCAGGGTCACTTACATCAACCCACGCTACCTTAATTCGGAATTTTTTAGCACTAGGCCTACTATTACTACTACTACTACTACTACTACTACTACTACTACTACTACTACTACTACTACTACTACTACTACTACTACTACTACTACTACTACTACTACTACTACTACTACTACTACTACTACTACTACGACTACTACTACTATTACTACTACTACTAATACTACTACTACTACTACTAGTCTACTACTACTACTACTACTACTACTACTACTACTACTACTACTACTACTACTACTACTACTACTACTAAAAATAATAATAATAATAATAATAATAATAATAATAATAATAATAATAATAATAATAATAATAATAATAATAATAATAATAATAATAATAATAATAATAATAATAATAATCGGGGGACGAGGACCGCTAACTACGGAACTTAACGCTTCTGAGACAGTTTCCAAAAAAAATAATAATAAATTATAAATAATAAAAAAATAATAATAGTAGTAATAAATAATAATAACAACGCCTTGCGCTGACTAGTCAACGTTTCAATGCGGTGGCCTTAAGGGGTGCCTTCAACAACTTAAACCTAGACGAATAGGGCCCATTCCGGACAAATCTACTCTGTAAATAATGTTGAAGTCCCTGAGGGATCCTGTATACCTCGAGGCAAAAAAAGAACAATAATAATGCTAATAAATAATAATAATGATGATGATGATAATAACAATAACATTTCGCTTCAGTGTTTGTCGTCAATGTGAAACCTAAACCGGTTTTCCTTACGTCGAACTGTTGAGCCTTGAACTGTTTCTCGAGGTCGTATTTCTCTCCCTCCAAGCGGTGGATGAGATTGTGTAGCTCCTTTGCCTTCTCCGCCAGTTTGTTCTTGTCGAACCCTTCAATGGCCAACGGTTTAATCCTCTGCTGGAGAATGGCTCGCTTCTCCGCCTCCAGCTGTTCCTTCGACTTCCTTCCCTTTCCGTCCTCCGCTTGGTCCTGAACAGATAGGAAAATGGCCCGGATGTACTATGATGCAAAACAGGACAGTGTCATTTCGTGTGATTTACTGTGATTTAATGTGGTCTAGTGAGTAGATTTAATGTGACGCAATACAGTGAAATGTGATTCACCGTGATTTTATGTGATTTAATGTGTTTTTATGTGTTTTAAAGTGATTTACTGTGATATTATGTGATTTAATGTGATTTACTGTGATTAAAATGCGATTTCACTGTGACGCAGTGAACGGATTTAATGTGACGCAATATAGGCCTAAATCTATATAATTGGTGTAATTTAATGTAATTTAGTGCAAGCTAGTGTGATTTATGTGATTTTATGTGATGTAACGGACATGTGCAGTGTGATGCTATACGGTTCAATGTGATTTACAGCGATTTGTTGGTTCCCGCGCATGCGTGGGATTTTATAGCGTCGACGTTTCCAGTTATACGATGTAACGCAATGTAATATAACGCAAGGTAATATAACGCAATGTAACTTAATGCAATGTAATGCAACGCAAGGCAATATAACGCAATGTATATATTGCGTAATATAACGCAATGTAATGTAGCGTAATGTAATGCAACGTAATATAATGTAACGCAATATAACGCAAAGTGATGTAGCGCTATGTAATGTAAAGCAGTGTAATGTAACCCAATGTAATGCAACGCAATGTAACGCTACGCAATGTGATGTGACGCAATGTAATGTAACGCAATGTAATGCAACGTAATGCACTGTAACGCAAAGTGATGCAGCGCAATGTAATATAACGAAATGTAATGTAATGCAGTGTAATATAACGAATTGTAATGTAACGCAATGTAGTGTAACCCAGTGTAATGTAACTCAATGTAATGTAACGTAATGTAAATCTTCGAGTAGAATTTCATCATTGATGAGCCCTCTCTTCTAAATGAAATCTGACATCAGAGAATTGCGGTCAAAAGAAACTCAACGGCCGCAATAGAAACACTTTGCGTGGTTCCTAAAACGCGCTATATAAATGTCTTGGTAAACATACATACATACACATGCACACGTGCAGGAGATCAAATATCGGGAAGAGCGCGGAAGATGAAAGGCGTTATAAAACAGTAAATCTAAGCCAATGATTGACCTCCAAGGCACATCAAAGGGAACCGCCGACATCATGCCGCTCACATCAAAGAAGCCGCCACTCTGCGGCAAGATCAACGGCTACTCTTAGAAAATTCAGAGCATCAAGGTTTACGATTGTTTACCTTTTCTTCCTGTCAACGGAAATTCCGCCGTGGATTTATTTTCGAACATGAAAGAAAAAGAGAAGCAGTAACGAATTATAAAAATATATTCATGTAAGGTAAAATAATAAAATCATATTCAATCATAGAAGAAGAGCGGCCCCGTAAGGTAACCGGTTAACCCTGACAGCCATGGCCATGAAGTGTTAGCGACTTCATTTCCTTGGCCTTGGCATAAGAGGTCGGGTTCCAGTCCTCTCCCTCGCCGTCTCATCTTCCCACCGAAAGTGTACGGTCAGTGTACTCATTATAACTGAGCTGGCTTGGGGGCGCAGTTGGAACAGAAATCTCGAACCAAATATCTTCCACTAGGGATTTGAACCTCCGACCTCTCGGTTGGCAGTCCAGCACGCTAATCACTAAACTATCACGCATCCAAATTTAAATACAACCAAATTATTCCGCGACAGCTTAGTGGTAAGCATTATGGACCTTCAACCGAGAGCTCTGTGGTTCATTCCCTGCCACCACAGGAGGATGCTGTCGAATTTCCTCATCCACCAACTCCCTCTAGCGAACTGAGTTGTAAAATGAGTAAACCATCGTCGGAAGGATCGGACAACGGAGGAGGGGACAGGCTGTCGTATGCCGAGGCTAAGAAACTGAAGTCGCTAACAGCTTATGACCATGGCAGTCTGTTCGAGCTAACTTAATAGACAGACATTCTCATATAATCAGGATCATCATGATTATCATCATGGCCAATGTTATTCCATAGCATCGTCGTTGTCGTTGTCGTTGTTATCATTTCTAACGTCGTCATAGTCATCACCATTGTCGTGTTAGTCGTCATCATCATGATCATCATCTTGCGCAGGCATGTATGCGTGTGTATCAAAATCGTATATTTATATAACGCCATTTGATAGAAACTCGTAAGAGGCATTCAAGATAAGTATGTCATGTATAATTTATGTGCGTGCGTTTGGATGTGTATGTGTGTGTTTGTGTCTATGTGTGTATGCGTGCGTATGGGTGTGTTTCTCCACGTGTGTATGTATGCACGTGTGTGTTTGTCTATGTGTATGTTTGTGTGTGTTTCTGGATCTGAACACTTATGTAGCGCGTTTATTCGTCACCTCATCATCATCCTCTGGTTCAGTGGACCCTGATCTTTTGGCGATGACGAAGTTGGGCTTCGGCGGATTCTTCCATTTCTCGAACTCGGCCATCTTCTTCGCCCTTTCCCGCTGTCGCTTCTCCTCCTCCTCGGACTTCATCCGCCGCTTCGCCTCCTGCATCAGCAACATCATCAATACAAAACAATAGACTCAAAGGATGACAAAGGATGCGCATGGAAGTATGTTCGGATGCGGGCCTGTGTATGGATTTATCAACGATTATATGTATGCAAATTGGTATGTTATTATACTCAGAGGGGCATTCTGTAGATGAAAGGGACATTATAAATGACCTAAAGGACGACACTTGTTAATCAGAGGACATAATGTAGATGAGAGGGATATCCTAGACGATACAGGGACACTTTCTTAATCTGAGGGACATTGCGTAAATGAAAAGGACATTATTTTTTTATAAATGATATAGGCGACATTATGTTAATCAGAGAGACATTATTATGCAGGTAATAGGGGCATTATAGATAATGTAGGGCACACTTTGTCAATCATAGGGACATTATGTAGATAAAAGGGACATTATAAATGACACAAAGGACACTTGCTATTGAGATAGGCATTTTGTGGATGAAAGGGATAATATGACGCAGCGACACTTTGTCAATCAGAGGGACACTATGTAGATGACAAATCAGGAAGACATTGTGCAACTGAGACAGGTTCTGCACAAGCGAGATGGGACAAAGCGGAACCGGAAGTACAGACCTCGGCTGCCTTTCTTCGTTCGTCCTCAGCTGCTCTTTCGGAGGCCAACCTCTTCTCCTCGATCTCTCGCTCCTTCTTTCGCCTCTCCTACGAAATTCCACAAAAACCGCTCCAACGGTAATTATTTAATCGCAATAACAATTTATTAATCGCTCTGACAAATGCCTAATCCTAATAATAGGCCTACTGTACTTTCCGCTGCAAATTGTTCGATCGCTACGACAAATGCCTAATCCTAATAATAGTGTTCAATTTCAGCTGCAATTTCTTCTGTATAGACTAAACCTCATGAAGACTTCTTCAATGCGCCATCTCTGGAGTCATTCAAATCGCACCTGAAAACATATCTTTTTAAACTTTCATACGACCGTCATTGACTTTTGTAACTCATGTACAGCGCCCTTTTCTTCGGCCTCGGCTGTGCTACGGCGCTATATAAATCGTCTTATTATTATTATTATTATTATTATTATTATTATTATTATTATTATTATTATTATTATTATTATTATTATTATTATTATTAATCCACAATCGCTAGTTGCAATCGATTGGTGGGCCGAGATTAAGTAGTGGCGCTACGTAATTGTATGTAAATAAGTATGAAGTGTAACTGTAATGTAGACTGACGTTTCTTCGTCGTAGTTCCTGGATTTCGTCCTCCATCCTTTCCCTTTCATGTCGATTGCTTTCGAGAAGTTCCTTGGCCGTTTCGTCCAGTGCTCCCGTTGTCTCTGGGCGCTGGGCCTCGCGCCGTTTCTTTAAAGACAAAAAAGTTCTATTGTTATCGCAATTGTAGGTGCTTATTGTCTCGCACTCACTGTTATTCTCTGACTCTCTTATTCCCTCTCTTATTCCCTCTCTTATTTTCTCTTTTATTCTCTCTTTTATTCTCTCTTTCGCATTCTATGTCTCTCTCATTCTCTCTTATTCTCTCTAATTTGCTAAGCCAAGACTAAGAAAATGAAGTCGCTAACACTTCACACCCATGGCCGTCTCTGGGGTCATCCTAAGGGACTGCTCTTCGCTTCGCCTTCTATTTAGCCACATGTGCGTGAGTCCATCAAGGCCCCGACACTGGCGTAAACTTGTCCAAAATATTGGTGTCATTTGGTTATTCATCCTACACTTGTTGCACTGGGTGTACAGTCCATCTCAATTAATCGAGGGCACGTGCCCCGGCTGCCCCCCAGAGTCTACGCCTATGGCCCCATATATATGAAGCGTCTGATTCCGTTTGGCAAATCCGCCACTGCCCGCTTTCTGGTAGTGTCAGCGACAGTCAGTCCTAAGTCTGGCTAAGTGTTTGCCACTGACACCATCCGAAACAAGTCGACGCCATCAATCAGTCAATCAATCAATCAATCAATCAATCAGCTAAGCAACCAACCAATCAATCAATCAATCAATCAAATCAATCAATCAATCAATCAATGAACTAAGCAACCAATCAATCAATCAACCAGCCAATCAATCATTTATTAATCATCTCCGTTATGACACAAATGTCTTTCACAGCAACTAAACACATTTAATTTTCCAATACCTTCAAAGCTTTCTCGGCCTCGCTCTCCTCCTTCTTCCTGGAATCCATAAAATTTAAAGACATCATTCAAAACTATTCAAGTTTACCAAGTCTACCATCTAAGCATCGGACAGTAACTGTTATGCATGCTGGGAGAAAACCTAGTCTAAGGGAACTCCTCTATTATATACCAGTGATCGTAATCGTAAATTTCTAAAGCGCTACTCTAACTGAGCACCAGCTTATTCACGAGAGCTGCGTCGTATCAGAGGGGTTGTCCAGAGATCGATGTCCAATTGAGGTCCGATTCCGGGTGCCAAAGAGACCAGATAGAGGAAGCAGAGCAGTTGCTAAAACGGGTTCGTCGAGGACGAGAAAGAAGGTGGATACCTTAAACAAAATGTAGGTGTACGATTACCTAGTTGTGCTAACTGATGTGGCAGTCAAGTCCTTAATAGCATTTAACATCACAATATTATTATTATTATTATTATTATTATTATTATTATTATTATTATTATTATTATTATTATTAAAGTAGTTTTATATAGCGCCCCTTCAAGATTGCCTACTCAGGAGCACTATGGAAAGGAAGCAAACTGAACATAGGCCTAATTTAGAACATAGATATATGCACCGTGTGCCTATCCAGTCTTTACTTGCAACGAAATCGTTCTCTTAATCCAAACTAGGTGCATGCTTGGTACGTACTTAAAATAGCCTCAGCACCCAAATGGGTCTTAAAGTATTCTCATGTATGAGATAACGTTCGGTAATGTAGGGGAACTCGGTTGATAGGGGAAAATGGACCGAGTTGAAACACTAGCCAAAGACTGTCGCCTTGATTTAATTACGTGCTACAATCATTCTAAGATATCCGCTCTATACAAAGGCATGCAAAATGCATATATATATGATAGCATACCTTTCTATATTGCATACCTACGCAATCAGCTTAGTCCTGGGTTATAAAGTAACGTGCAACAGGCAGCTGTGAAGCTCTTGAAACCTTAAATCATAATTAAAACTAAAGCAAGCAATGATAGGCCTTAAGTTTAACTGAAAGTAATAAGCAAGAGCTACCGATCATTTCAGAAATATATACTCCATGTCTAAATACAGTTATCGTGAAAAATATACGATAAAATAATCGAACTAACTAAACCATTCAGAAATTTTAAAATGATGAAACAAAATTTCATAAATGAAGCCAATAAAAAAATTCCACTGCCTCGAACTAGACAATAAATAGTCGAACTTAAGTTCCATGTAGGTCAATATTATTAACACATGCTGTAAGATTAGTCCTGCTTTTGCCTCCTAAGTTTCAATTTTTTTTTTAAATAGACCATCATTCCACAACATCTAACAGCCGAGACTTCTCCTAAGAGATATCTAGAAGCGGTGACGAACAAGACGGCGATATCCAATATTCTGCATAGATGTAGAATATTTACGGTCGATTTCAAGTTATAATTTTAAATTCTTAATATCAAATCCCAATTTAGACTCATTCTGAACAAGAAAATAAGAATACTGACAACATAGATGCATGTAGCAAAAAATTAAAAGGAAAATCATTCGAGAGATATTAGAGTAGATCGTCTCTTGCTTGTCACCAACGCTCTTACTACTTTGCTTCTGAACATAAATTATTTCGAAGCGCAGCCTGCATACAAATGGTACAAATGTTGCCAAAACTTACTTCCTCTCTTCCTCTTCTTCTGCAGCCCTGTTTTAACCCATTACAACGACAAAATGATAACAATTACGATTGGTATGCTGAAGTAGCGATACCAGCAATTATCGTCTTGACTCAATATTGACTCTTGAGGGAGCTGCAGTGATTTTCAGTTAGGCATTTAGCTGTGGAGTTTCTTTTGGAGAGTGAACTGTAATAGGCCAAACTGTAATAGATTATTGGTTAAAACAAATCTTTTCCAATCCTATAATATTATGGTCTTTGCAACAGGTGCATTACAGAATGTAATGGATAACGAGGCTCATACGTTTTCTCAACCATTCGCTAGGTGGCGGTAGGAACCTTGATAAAGTCAATACGGTTTCAACTTCTTCGCCAAAACACGGAAACCTCTGTACAACAGCCAGTCTAGTAACCATCGCAATCGTAACCTTAAGCTCTAAATTTCCGAAGAGGCACTTAAAACCTAAGTGCAGGGCACCGGCTTAGTATACGTGCCTTGTTACAGCACCAGTGTTTAATCTAGTCCCCCTCTTCTGGGAGGGGAAACAAGGTTTCTGGGGGACCAACAAATTGACACAAGATTTTTTCTGTAATTTCATCCATCTTGAAAAAGTTTCTGACTTTTCCTAATTTCATCTTTTTTAGTCCTTCATCACATTTTTAAAACTTTTCTACAGCAATTCCTGTCTCAAAAAGGTTGATGACCTTTTTTTTAGGAATTCAGCTCTATGGGGGGGGGGACATGTATATTTTCCCTCCCCTATAGGTCTCTTCATTGTAATATTGCTGGCCTCTGGGGGGAAACATAAATCCTGGGGGGACATTCCCCCCAACGACGTCTAGATTAAACACTGTTACAGCACTCCTTAGAGGGTCCGCTCTTCTTAGAATTGCATATTGCTAAATCTCCAAGTTAATTTCGTGACGAATATATCTTCTGTTATATATCTTCTGTTTCGGAACTACACATCGTGCAAACGCTGCAATGTAACAAAACTGTAAGAAGACAAAAACTACAGTCGTCTGTTTCGTGGTCACTCAGGTCGACCGCTGCAACAGCCTACTCGCGGGTGTACCTAAGTGTCTGTTCTGTACAGATTGCAGTCCGTCTTGAATTCAACAGCCAGACTAATCTGCAACCGCAAATGTACGATCACGTTACACCGCTACTTCACGACGTTGTGCACTGGCTGCCGGTGCAGTATCATATTGACCACAAACTCGCCCAGTTGGTGTATAATTGACTCCACGGCATGGCACCCGAGTATCTCAGAATATACTGCAGTGCTGTGGCTTTGTTCAGATCTGGACCTTCTTTGCGATCAGAGGTGAAGGGTGATCTGAAATCAGGAATCTAAAACTTGCTTTGGAGAACATGCGTTCTCCGTTGCAGGACCCAGATGTTGGAACAATAATCCACCCTCGATACGTTCTGCAACTTCATTGGAGTCATTTAAGACCTGACTCAAGACACACTACTTGAAGCTGGCTGATACTGAGCCGTGTTGAACTTGTCAAAGCGCCCTTGTAAGGGCATGACTGTGTCGTCAGTGTTTAATGTAGACACCTTGGGGGGGAGGGAATGTCCCCCCGGATTTATGTTTCCCCCAGAGGGCAGCAATATTATACGTAGAGACCTTTAGGGGAGGAAATCCCTCCAGGATACATGTTCCCCCCCCCCAGAGAGGTGAAGAATAAACTTTTTAGAGAGATGAATTCCTAAAAAAAGGTCATCATCCTTTTTGAGAGAGTAATTCCTATAGAAAAAGTGTTAAACGTCGGACGAAGGACTAAAAAAGAAAAAAGAAAAAAGGTCATCAACTTTTTTTTGAAGATGAAAGATGAAATTAGAAAAAGTCTGAAACATTTTCAAGGTGGATCAAATATTAGAAAAAGTCTGAAACTTTTTCAAGGTGGATCACATGACCAAGAAAATCTTGTGTCAATTCGTAGGTCCCCCAGAAACCTTGTTTCCCCTCGCAGAAGAGGGGACTAGATTAAACACTGATGTGTCGTGTTACGGCGATGTAGAAATCGTCATATTCATCATCATGATGTCAATATCAGTTCTTGGCGAAAAACTCATTAATAGTTTAACGACGAGCTAACTTTAGAAGTAAGGTCAAAGAAGAAAAGTCGAGGTTAACTATTCACAACTCACCGTTTTTGTTCTTCCTCGTCGTCTTCTTCCTCCTCTTCCTCGCTGAAACAGAGAAAAGCATAAAGAACTCAGAAGTTTCCATCAAGATCTTCATAATATTTATACAACCGTTCACAAGCTGTTTATACTCATTTTGATGGCTCTATTATAAGAGCCCTTAGAAAGGAGTATATGACTTGCCGATCGTAAACGTTTCATAAACACATATTATACTTACAATGAGATATCGGAACAATTGTATACAAAAGGTTAGATACGATAAAAGCAAGTACCGTTGTGTCAGATAACGTATCTAACCTTCACACTGCTTAGGTAAACATTCATAGCAAGTGATAAACACCAGGAAAGATATTCTTTAAACTATATTACTTAATACACTAAGTAGTCCTACACAATACCTACGAATGTGCTACTTTATTTAGTAATTAGCTATAATCTAGTATGAGTAATTTTATCAGTGCTTTTTTCTAGAAAAAAGGTTCCGGATCTGAACAATAGGTTCCAGAACTAAACAATTATGGAAGGGCTAAAACCCCAAGAAAACCGGGATTGGGGGTTGGGAGCTGTCTCAATAAACACTGAAAGCAGTTCACAACACTTAAATTAAATTAAAATAACTAAATCATTGGTTTTATTATTAAAATAAATAAATTATTTTTAGTAGCTGAAAAAAGGTGCGCGTTCAGGCTGAAAAAATCATAGATTTTTATCAATTATTTAGTAACGATTAGTTTAAGTAATTATATCTACTATTTAGTGGTAATCTAGTATTAGAATTATAACTTTACTGACCTGTGGCTAGCTTCCTCGTCGTCAGACATTCTGTTGGTTTTGAAGCAAAGACTACAAAGAACACAAGTTGGATATAAATACGAACTGGAGTTTAGGCTAATTGGCCAGTGAGTAATCTAGACGTCTTTGGGGGGAAAGTTCCCCCCCAGGATTGATGTTTCCCCCCAGAGACGAGCAATATTACAATGTACAGACCGTTAGGGGAGGAAAAATCCCCCCCCCCAGGATCGATGTGGATACATGGTTTCCCCCCCACCCCCAGAGAGATGGATTCCTAAGAAAAAGGTCATCAACTTTTTTGACAGAGGAAAAAAGTTAAAAATTGGGTGAAGGACTAAAAAAAAAAAAAAAAGGTCATCAACTTTTTTCGAAGATGAAAAGTGGAAAAATTTCGGAAAAAGTTTGAAACTTTTTAAAGATGGAAGACAAAATTTTGTGTCAATTGTGTGCTCCCCCCAGAAACCTGGTTTCCCCTCCCAGACGAGGGGGACTAGATTAAACACTGGCCAATGGCGTACGACGCCGTACGTCGTACGAAACCAAACAGAAATCAGGACAAAGGTTACAGGGTCAGGTCACTCAGACAGATATGATGTTGATGATGATGATGATGATGATGATGATGATGATGATGATGACGATGATGATGATGATTATGAATCATTGATGATGATGATGATGACGACGATGATGATGATGATGATGATGATGATGGTGGTGATGACGATGATGATGGTGGTGATGATGATGATGATGATGATGATGATGATGATGATGATGATGATGATGATGATGATGATGATGATGATGATTATGAATCATTGATGATGATGATGATGATGACGACGACGACGACGATGATGATGATGATGATGATGATGATGATGATGATGATGATGATGATGATGACGATGATGATGATGATGATGATGATGATGAGGATGATGATGAGGATGATATTCAGAGAGAAAGCCAAAGGTAGATAAATTATATCATTGAAAATATCGTAATCGTAATCGTAGACTCAAAATTTCGAAAGCCCTACTCTAAAACTGAGCGCAGGGTTCTAGCTTATTCACGAGCGCTGCGTCGTATCAGCGGGGTTACTATTAAGGAACATTTATATAGCGCCCCTTCAAGGCTGTCTACTCAGGAGCGCTGGGGTTGTCCAGAAACAACCAAGTTTTGTAATTAGCAATTAGTATTGTTTCATTCGCTATTCGTGTTCTTATTAATTGCATCAAGAAATCAAACTCCTTTCAATTCTAACAACGTCTCAACGTCTCAAGTATTTGATTTTTTTAAGCATATACAAAAATTAAACCGAATTAAAAAACGCACCATTTGTACAAATACATTGCATCTGGAATATTATGTTTGTGCTTAAGCACATTGCGTCTCGATATGTTTGTGTTGACACACATTGTGTTGACGCACATTGTGTTGACGCACTTTGAGTCTGGCTATGTTTGTGTTTACGCACATAGAGCCTGAATATGTTTGTCTTTACGCACATTGAGTCTGTATATGTTTGTATTTACGCACATTGCGTCTGGCTATGTTTGTGTTTACGCACATGTCTGTCTGAAAAATTCAAGGTTCAGTTTTTAAGAAAGCGACCCTATTCAGAAAGATATTTTTCGTCGGTGAGTGTCAACGACCGTCAGATGTTGGTCAGCATCGTAGACATTTCTTCATGTGCTTCAAATACCATGTGTTCTAAGGATTGCGTGGCGTTCGATGGTTGAGTGGGCGGAGGTTACAACTTGAAGCAAATCAAACCAAGTCGCTCGCACTTAAAAAAATCGGAAGACAAGTTTGCAACAGATGCGTGCCGCCTCCGTTTAAAAAGCCCTTCAGCTTCCGCTACGCTACGTGCGTCAGGAGATAAACGAAGAGAGAGAGAGAGAGAGAGAGAGAGAGAGAGAGAGAGAGAGAGAGAGAGAGAGAGAGAGAGAGAGAGAGAGAGAGAGAGAGAGAGAGAGAGAGAGAGAGAGAGAGAGAGAGAGAGAGAGAGAGAGAGAGAGAGAGAGAGAGAGAGAGAGAGAGAGAGAGAGAGAGAGAGAGAGAGAGAGAGAGAGAGAGATGAGGGAAAGAGAGAGAGAGAACGCGCAGTCAAGGCTTGCCTTAAGTCGACAAGTAAGTGCAGACTTATGTGGAAAATTCTCGGCCCCGTCTCCCCGATAAGCGCGGCGGGCTGGCTGTTCCGAAATGCGCAGCCTCGGAATGTCTTTAAGTAGTACGTCGATGCCAAGCCGTGAGCAGGAGGAGGAGTAAGAATAGGAGGAGGAAGAGGAATAGGAGGAGGAGGGTCAGATGACGGATGGAAGGAAGGAAGACGGAGGAAGGCGGAGCAATAAACGCGGAGTTGGTTTGTTAGTTATCGGTTGCCCTCTCTCCCTTGCACTTCTAATGATATGGTTTAGAGGCCGAGAAAATTAGGCGCACGAGCTAGTAGCAGACAGGCGTCTGTATATATACTACACACTTAGGTAGGTGTACACATATGCGTATGTACATTCACATACACATACATACCTATGTATACATATAATATATATCGAGTAGGGGACAAGGGAAGTAGAGTGTTTCCTTATCTCGAGTTCCGTATAGTGTGTCTACGGATATCGTGGACCATATGGAGCGACTCTACAGACTCTACAGACCATGTTCTCGTTTCAGGTCTGTCTTAAGCTTCGGCCTCGTTTCAAAGAATCGGACTCTTTGTGGAACTGTGACCTACCTTGGAACCAAAATGGCACCGAACGTTGGAATCAATCTCGCCAGCAACCAGGCACTAACTTGAAACCAATCTGACCCTAAAATCGACAATAGTTTTGGCTCCATCATGGCACCAGGCTGAGATCAATTTGGCAGCGTCCTGACCCTGACCTTGATACCAGCCTTGGCATTAGCCTTCACTTGAGTCATGGCACCAGTCTGAGACCAACTTGGCACCATCCTGACCCTGACCTTGATACCAGCCTTGGCACCAGCCTTCACTTGAGTCATGGCACCAGTCTGAGACCCACTTGGCAGCGTCCTGACCCTGACCTTGATACCAGCCTTGGCATTAGCCTTCACTTGAGTCATGGCACCAGTCTGAGACCAACTTGGCACCATCCTGACCCTGACCTTGATACCAGCCTTGGCACCAGCCTTCACTTGAGTCATGGCACCAGTCTGAGACCAACTTGGCACCATCCTGACCCTGACCTTGATACCAGCCTTGGCACCAGCCTTCACTTGAGTCATGGCACCAGTCTGAGACCAACTTGGCACCATCCTGACCCTGACCTTGATACCAGCCTTGGCACCAGCCTTCACTTGAGTCATGGCACCAGTCTGAGACCAACTTGGCACCATCCTCGCCCTGACCATGACACCAGCCTTGGCACGAACCTTCGCTTTGACTCATGTCACCAAGCTGAGACCAACTTGACACCGTCCTCGCCCTGACCTTGACCTTGATACCAGCCTTGACACGAACCTTGGTTCCTACCTTGGCAAGTGATGTTGACTCCAATATTCCTACTACCTTAACGCCTGGAATACCAATCACACGAAAAGAGAAATTCTTTGTCAAGTTTAGTTTCACGCATTAGACCGTCTTCATGTTGGGTTACCATTGTCGTAAAAGTGCTTCGGCCCGATATCCTTCAGCGCCAAGCCATGTTTCTGAGGACTCATATCGAGTGAAACTCCGACTTATTGATTGACAGTTCAGGTAACCAATGGACTAGGCTCACTGCGTTTAACGCTATTGTTGAAAGAGGCTCATAACAATGAACCATTGTCTCGCTCAAGGCGTAATACGATGTCGGTATTTACGTGGAAAGCAAATGCGATCACTGGAGGTGTAGATTTTGTCGGTATCGACTTTCACCAGCAAATAACAATCGAAGACGTTCCGTTTATACGTAGCGTGTTTTCTTTCACAACAGCCAACAGCGCCAGGGAAGCAACCTGTACCGAGATATCTCCTTTACACTCACCCTCTAGCCAACGTAACCCTAATGAGTACATCGACCACACACTGTCGGTGTCAGGATCACAAGGTGAGAGAGAGGAGAGGGAGAGCGAGAGAGAGAAAGAAAAACAGAGAGAGAGAGAGAGAGAGAGAGAGAGAGAGAGAGAGAGAGAGAGAGAGAAAGAAAAACAGAGAGAGAGAGAGAGAGAGAGAGAGAGAGAGAGAGAGAGAGAGAGAGAGAGAGAGAGAGAGAGAGAGAGAGAGAGAGAGAGAGAAAATCAAAAGAAAGAGAGAGATAGAGCGATAGAGAGAAAGAGAGAGAGAAAGAGAGATAGGGGACTGGCCGTCCGCCCTCACACGCCGAGGCAAAGAAAATGAAGTCGCTAACACTTCATACTCATGGCTGCCTCCTAGGGCTACCTTAAGGTACTGCTATTCTTCTCTAATCCAAACATCATGTTGACAAAACACAGCAGGCATCAAGAAGACCGCCTAGAAAGCCATAGAAGGATACATGCACACAAAAACAGCCAAACAGATATACGGACAGAGGGAATAAGACCGAGACAGACACAATAACAAAGAGGCGATGAGACAGAGAAGCAGAGAGAGAGAGAGAGGGAGAGAGAGAGAGAGAGAGAGACGATGAGACTGATACACACAGGCAAACAACAGAAACCGTTGGTAGATAGATAGACAGACAGACAGACAGACAGACAGACAGACAGACAGACAGACAGACAGACAGACAGACAGACAGACAGACAGACAGACAGACAGACAGACAGATAGATAGATAGATAGATAGATAGATAGATACAGAAAGAGAGTGGGAGGCACAAAGAGAGACATAGACAGACGGAGAGACAGAGACAGATAGAACGAAGGAGACAGAGAGACAGGCAGACAGACATTGATGAAGAGTGGTAGTGTGGAAGACATTTGTTCTGGCAAGAATCCGGAAACTTCCCTGGAATTGCATGCAAACATCCCTACAGCGTCTAGGCAAAAGGCATCCTTCCCCCCACAGCTGTATGCAATTCAGACTTGCATTCGTCCTTGGCCCACTGAAAAAGTCTGCCCGAAGCCTACAGGGCGCCTACGCTTGTAAACAGGAAACAGCCTACCACAGACGCTCTTATGGTAGCTCTTTATGTGGGAGTT
>OY744614.1:45594188-45599188 GCA_963556255.1 Allolobophora icterica | reverse complement strand
CCTATTCTTTCTCACTCCTCTTCCTCCTCCTCTTACCCCTCTTCCTCCTTATGCTCCTCCGCCGCTGCTGATCCTCCTCGTCATCCTCATCCAACTACTTATCCCACTACCACTCTCCTACTCCTCTTCTTCCGCTTGGTCTGTCTTTCTCTGCCTGCTCTTCTTACCTAGGCACCTCTTCCTTAACCTCCTCCTCCTCCTCCTCCTCCTCCTCCTCTTCCTCCTCCTTCTCTTCTCCCTCTCTCTTCCTCTTCCAACTTCTTCTTTTCCTAACCCCTTCCTCTTCCTCCTGTTTCTCTTATTCATCCGTCTGCCTCTCTCATCATCATCTTCCTCTTCGAATTCCTCGTTGGCACCTGCGTCCAATAACACTTTAGAAACGTAAGTGGAAACCCCGTAACATATTCATCCACTTGTCAATTATTTTTTCTTGAAGAGGCGCTTTATAAAAGTCAGGTTACAGTTACGATTACAATATAATGGGGTAGCAGAGCATCGATACATGTCCTTCTGAAGTGTGTTTCATTATTAGGCCTACTGTACACTAATTAGCCCATCGAGGGTAATTATTCGAAAGAGAATTACTGCAATGCAAACTCATTCAACACAAGAAATGTTATCCAGTGTACACTGTATTATTAGCAAAATAAAGCTCGTTAAAATTTAGGTTCTACAATCCTGTACCTTCAAAATCATGAACCATAAGATTCCTAGAACTCTCTGTAAATAGTAGAACCATAAGATTCCTAGAACTCTCTGTAAATAGTAGAACCATAAGATTCCTAGAACTCTCTGTAAATAGTAGAACCATAAGATTCCTAGAACTCTCTGCAGCATTGTAGTTGTTGATGACTACGACGAGTTTGTCCTGCTGTTATCATTAGTGTTGTTGTTGTTGTTGAAGGTGATGATGACGGTGATGTCGATTATGGTTATGACGATAGTGATGATGATGTAGCAAATGATTTTGCATTGCAACTTTTGCTGATCGTGATGATGATGATGACGACGACGATGATTATGATGATGATGACGACGACGACGACGACGATGACGATGATGATGATGATGATATCGACGACATTGACCATGATAAAATGTTTACAATTTCGCATATGAAGACACAGCTAACAAAAGACTTCTAGCACATAATCATAACCAATTTCAAACATAGATTACAAAATCATTCGAATTTGCCATTTTACTCTTCAAATGGAATCACTCAAACTTCAAGGACCATATGTACAGAATATTTTGGAAACGAAAATCAATAACTGAAATTGTAACGGGAAATTTTCAGAATTTCGGCTTTATACCAATTTTTATACAATTCGCCACTATAGCACAAAATAGCTAAAAATATAAACATATTGTAACTTTACATAATAGTTCATAAATAGTATTTAGAAAGATCTATTTTACAGAATAGCAGTAACATTTCATAATTTCATCGTAACAGAGTATGTGCATGGCGGATGCTTTGTAAAATCTAATTTTAACGTAATTACCTAAATTTATGAGTAGAGAACAAAAACAGCAAAATTCCAATTAGTTCTGCTGCATTTCTTAATCGTAATTGAACATTTATAAAGCGCCACTCGACGATTCAGAGGCGATTCCAACCCAGTCAGTGCTATCACTAACAAATAAATTGGTCTTCAGGCGTTTCCGGCACAGAGGAAGAGAAAGGCTGAGGAGACATTTGCTAGACATTTGTTGCTGTCCTAGCTTTCGCACCTGCAATATATGTACTGTAGTCCCATGGATAACACACAGAAGAATACATTACATAATAATGTTATTGGATTTGATAATGCCCCATTTCAACAGTTTCCAAATAACATTAAAATATAACAAAAATATAGCGATTTTCTAAATTCTTTAGAATAGTTTGGCAGCGTTTCCCAGGAAATGAAGTTAATAAAAAATATAAGACTGATTGGAAAAGATAAATCGATCCAGGAAATAACTCAGACAGTCGATATTATTATTAATTTATTTTGTTAGGCGCCACTCTCTGATGACCAAGCATCAATCGATGGCGCTCAGCAATTGTGAGTGAAGGACTTGGCGCAAGGTTCCTACACAGTAATCGTCTCAGGGAAGGCTCGAACCCGTATTCTCCTAGTTAGAAGCCAAACGCTCTAACCAATCGGCTAAAGTGTTCCACAATACTCAATGACGCCAGTCAGTGTTCTTCCAGTTAAAATATTTACAGATCTTCATTCAATATCGTCGTCCAAGCTTTCGTTTATACATCATTATCTCTTCGTAATATCATAAAAATGAAGATATAGTCTTCAATTGGGAAGGGAAATTACTGGTGCGATTTAGCTAAACTTAAACGCAAAACATGATTCTAAATGTGTATCTAAACGTACACAAACGTACGTAGCAGTTCACAGATAGGAAAATTTATAGGTATACTGTCAAAATATGGCAACAAATCGAGGATGAAGCTGAGTGGAATGAGATCGCAAGTCAATGAATGGTGCTTATACAACAGGTTTTACAGTACAGTTAGATGCGACTCTTTATGCTTTCTAATCATACTTTCTGTTTCACGCCACTATGTCTTAACAAAGATGATCAGCATCGCCCTCCTCTTATTCCAGACTTCGGACTGGCACCATTTGAGTACAAGGCAGCGACGGAGATGACTTGCTAAAATCCAAGCCCATAACACGTAAAATGCAAACAAAATGGCAACTCTGTAGGCGAAGAAACTTTGGCAATAATCAGCTGGGACTTCATTATTCAACAGGTTCAGAGAACGTGGCTTTAACATCCAAACCCTTATTGGCTGATGTACTTTTATGCCCTTCTGCTAGGTGGCGCGGATGTTTCAATGCATATCAAAAATAGAGAGTGACATACATGTATCTTAGGACACTCTAACCCTTTGCTTTGTTTGGCGATGAATTTAGTGAAAGCAAGCAGTTATTGTATCGTTAAAGAGGTAGTTTTCAATTACGAGAAAAATAAACCTTAGCGAAGTCCCTTAATGCTCGTACGCTTTTTGAACCTTGACTACGTTAACTTTATAACTGCCCACAATAGAAGCCATGTAAATGCCCAGATTCAAACCTGTGCTTGCTTAGCTTCGTTCTCTTTTAACACCAGCTTAAAGCGCTTTGCAAACTGCGCAACAAATTATGGAAACAGTTTAAAAGTATTGCGCAACCTCTTTTCATTATTTGTTGACACACAAATAATATTTTGCGGTCGATCCGTTAGAAAGTATAGCCTCCGTTTCCTGTGTTGCGTCACTGTTATTGCGTACTGTCTATGACGTAGGCAATTTCGTCACAGATTTGTGCTGCCATGTTGCAGTTTTCAAATTTAACGACGACCTGGTTGGAATCACGTCACTTGTTTGCGTCATCGATGACGTAAAATGTTGCACACGTCACACGGGCCGATTCTTCTCGTGACGTTTATGCAACTGTTTGTAATTATTCATCACATATTTTCTAGCAAGCCACGTCACGTAGGATGTTTCACAACACTCGTCTGCGTCACCGATGACCCGTCGTGACGTAAGCTCACGTGATATACGCCATTGTGCATGTGAACGTTATCGAGCAGAACGCTGCTTTTGCGACTCGAGTGAGACCGCGCTGGAGGAACGCGTTGGTGGTCTCTTTTCAACCTATCGAGTGACGTCCGAAGAGAATTATTTCGTATCACAACCTTCGGAGCTTCGTAATAGTCGTCGGAAACAAATCCTTCATTGACCGTCCCTATAACGCGCGATCCCTTCCCGAAATTTCTAGCATTCTCGGTCATATCAACCCGTTTCAAACTAGATCGTCTGCTACTGGTATCGAAACGGTCTCTCGATTCGTTTGAACTCGTTTTTCGCGGCGAGTTTTCATACTCCGGAGTGAGTTCCCCGCTCGAGCTGTAGATGGCGTTGATACCAGCGAGGGGAGAGGAACGGTGAAGGCGAACGTATCCCTCGGTCTCGGCAAGACCGCTCTCCTCGGTGCTGATCTCCCCGCTGGACCGACTCGGATAGGGACTGATAGAGTCCGTAGAATGCGTACTAAAGATCGGCAGGACAACCGGAAGTGAGGCATCGTCGTCCAGAGGATGTCTCTGCGTAAGGGCGTTTCTGTCGGCGAGCGTCGCTAGGGGGAAGCGGTAGCCGTTTCCGGTGAAGTTGTAGTCTGGAGCGCTGATCTTCGTAGCGCGTCCTTCGCTGCTGTCGGAAATGGTCGAGATTGGGTTTCCGGTTCCGGCGAATTTGTAGTCGTCCAGGTTGAGAGAGGAACGCTGCAGCTGCTCCTTCTGTTTTATTCGGCGCCTTTTTTTAAAAGAATAACACACCCTGTGACTCTACGCTGGTCAACTTATACTGCGATATACGGAAAGCAATAATGTAAAACCACCTCATAGTCATTGCATGACAATACAATATAATAAAACACAACACAATACAGTCACAATACAGTACAATACAATGCTATACAATACAATACAACTGTATTTTATATTTTCCTCCTTCCAAAGTTCAGAAGGGCACACACGACCTTACGACAGAACATCGATGGCGCTGAGCCAGTGAAGGACATGCTCAAGGTCCCTATGCACATTAGTCGTCTCCGAGGAGGAGGAGGATCGAACCCGTACCTGTCCGCGTTACAAGGCGAGCGCTCTATCCATTCGGCTACAATTCTCACAAAACCGACAAGGGAAAGATCTCAGGCAGGTTCGATTCCAAGTCAATACCCCGAATGAACACCAGTCACGTTGTTTAATTTCTGCACTACAAGGACACAGACAGACAGATACACAGACACAGACACACAGACAGACACACAGACACAGACATATACAGACAGACAGACAGACATATACACCCACAGATAGACACATAGACATACACAGACAGGCAGACATATACACAGACAGACAGACATATATATACCCACATGCAGACAGATGCACTAACAGACACACAGACAGATACACAGACACACAGAAAGACACACAGA
>OY744614.1:45564188-45589188 GCA_963556255.1 Allolobophora icterica | reverse complement strand
TGATGGAGCTTCTCATAATTACCAGTCGTAGAAAAGAGAGACAGAGAGACACAGACAGAGACAGAGACAGAGTCTGAGAGATGGATCCAAGAGATAGACAGAGGGAGATAAACAAACAGGGAGAGCAACAAAGACAAAGAGATTGAGACAGTGCCAGAGAGAGACATAGAGATGCAAAGGTACAAAGACAGAGTCAGGCAGACGGACAGAAAGAAACAGCAACAAAGTAAAGACTGAAACAGAGAGAGAGAGAAAAAACGGAGATAGAGACATACATGCAGATCGACAGACAGAAATACAGACATACAGAAGAACACATAAACAGAAAGACAGACAGACAGACACACAGACAGAAAGACAAACAGACAGAAAGATAGACAGACAGACATACAGAAATACGAGAAGACGGAAAAAGAGACAGATAGACAGAAAGATAGACACAAAGTCAGACACAGAGACATAAAGACAGACATAAGGAAAGACAGTCAGAGAGACAGAAAGACAGACAGACAGTTAGACAGACAGAGTGCGTGCTTCGAATCCGAATGCCACCTGAGCATCCGGCAGAATCCACACCTAAGCGACGGCAAGAGGATGCCTGCTGCTGCCTCTCGTCATTCTCTGCACCTCTGCGCTACACCTACGTGATCAATAGCATTAACTTCAATATGTCACCTTGATTGGACGCACACCTGTACGCCCTGCATAGGGACACACACAGAGCTACATACACTACACAAACACACACACACACACACACACACCTACACACACACACACACACACACCAACACACACACGCACGCACCCACACAACTACACACACATATAACCAAACACACACAGACACATACACGCACACACAAACAAACAAGCGCATACTATGCCGTATACAGGCATAACCACACAACCATACACAAAAACAGCCACACAAAACCACGCATACACGCACACACCCGTGCACACATACATGACCACGCAATCACATACTCAGCTAGAGACACAAACATCCACGCACACACAGACACAACCACATAAAACACGCACAAACACGTACAAACATGCACAAACACACACAAACACAAACACACGCACAAAGATGTACAACACACACTCAAACACACGCATAAACCCACGTACAAGCACACACAAACACACACAAACAAACGCACACACATGTACAAGCACACACAAACACACACACAACCACACACACAAACACGAAACAAACACACATACAAACACAAGTACAAACATGTACAATCACGTACAAACACACACAAACAAGCACAAACCCACGTACAAACACGCACAAACACACACAAACGAGCACAAACCCACGTACAAACACGCACAAACACACACAAACACACGTACAAGCCCACGCGCATGCCTGCGCGTCCAGGTAACTGCAGATGCTGCTGCTGCTGCTGCTTTGGCTAATGATGACGATGATGACTCAGTCATACTTAATCGATTGACGATCATATCAGACTGCGTCACATACACGCATGCAGCCAGACTGTTTCTCAAATAACTTCCTGCGTCCTCATCAGCGCCTGGTTCCTCCTGCTTCCTTCCTGGATGATGATGTGCAGGTCACTAATTTATTAATCAAGGCGAATACGGTCGTAAAATGTTAGACGCAACAAAACCACAGCAGAGATATAATAACAACCGATTATTTTCCATTCGTCAAATTGCGATTGCATTTCATCTTGTCAGATTTTTGCACATAACATGCGATGTTATTTGGTCGCCTGAGATTTTCGCTTTATTTTTTATCATCGTCATCATCATCATCACCACCACCATCATCATTATTATTAATGATGATGACGGTGATGATGTTTATTATTACTACGTTTTTATGATCCCAGGTAAAAAAAAAAGGATTCCACAGGGATTCAACATAATTTAGAAACACAATTTTGTCTGGAATGGGCCTTATTTATTATTGTTATTATTATTATTATTATTATTATTATTATTATTATTATTATTATTATTATTATTATTATTATTATTATTGTTATTATTATTTACCTGAGGTATCAATGATCCCCAGGATTTGAGAAAATAATTTATTTAGGAGCAGAGTTAATGTCTTCAGCGTGTGAAGGAAAAGTACCTTTAAAAGCGACCGAATTTGTAGCGTTGCCACAAGATATCGTTAAACAATGCAGTGAATTATGATGGTGATGATGATGATGATGATGATGTTGTTGTTATTATTATCTATTTTTAATTTTTAATTATCCATTTCTTATGCATTTATCTTCCTTTTATTTTTTACATGCATTATGCAGCACGCACGCGAGGTTAGTAATTTTGAATTCAAACTCATGCATTAGCCTACGAAATTCAAAGATGCAAGACAAGGTCGTAAGATGTAGTTCGCACAGCAGGATCGATCCCAAAATCGTTGGATTACACACGCAATGTACTATCGAATAGGTCAGCGCGTTGCACAATAGACCAAGCGCGAATTCAACTACTTAGACTTATGTAGTTGAATAGAAAATAATATTAAAAAAATTGAAGTGGATAAAACGGAATGAATTAGAGTGAATTGCATTGAATATAATAGAGTGAATTGAATTGAAGTGAATTATAACAGAGTGAATTGAATTGAAGTTAATTATAATAGAGTGAATTGAATTGCATTTAGGTGAATTGAATATAATAGAGTGAATGGGATTGAAGTGAAGTAAATATAATATACCGAATTGAATAACCGTTTATTGAATTCTAGACATCAGTAACAAAAATGACGGATGAGACGGACAACTCATTTTAAAGGAAATCAAAGACTAAGAAAAGATTCATTCGATTGAAAGCTAAATTGTCTTAGAAGGGACAATATTTATTCTAGAAACTCCTGTTATCTGGAATCCATTTTAGCCGACTTTTTATCGACTGACCTATATAGGGAACATCGTTGGCAGACTGAAATCTATATATTCAACAACGTCACAGAATCAATGTTATTGATTGATTTAGCATTTTATTCGAACTTCTCAGAGTTTTAGAAATGGTCTTCGCATGGCTACGATTTTTTTAACGTTTTCACTTCAAGTGGTTAGCGTGATGGACTGTCAATCGAGACGTCGGGGGTTCAAACCCAGTAAGGGCAGGAATTTAGTTTCTGCCCCACTTGCGCCCCCTAGCTATCTCCAGGCTTAGGACTGGCACTACCAGAGCACAAGAGGCGTCAGAGTTCTCAGGAAAGAGATAACTGACTTAGAACATGAAACAGATCTCTCAACAGCTCAGTGCAGCAACCGGAAGGGATCCATCACAGCCGTGTTGATGAATAGCTTATGAATCGATTTCTCAACACGAGTCGCACGATTTCCGGAAGACAGTCGCCCGCCATCTTTGTGCCTGACAGCATCTCAGTTTCTCCTTTGAAGTCTGCCGTTCGTGTTCTAGTATACCTGCCTTCCGCGTCGCCTGTCAATCATCAGTCCAATCACCTGACCGTCTATCTAATCAACTCACCTATCGTGCATTCCTCAGGGCATCCACGCACGTGCTCAGATCTTCGCTTTAATAAGGATTGGGTGACATTAGTCCACACGTGCATCGGGCGTAATTGGGCACGTGTACAATCAGAGCTCGTTATGTCGTATATGTATACCTGCTTTTGACTGTCCTTTGGAAAACCCTTCTGAATTGACGCAGCGCTTGTGAATAAGCTGGTGCACTGCGCTTGGCTTTCGAGTGGCGCTTTAGAAGTTTGGAGATTACGATTATGATTACGACCGTTAATTCTTCCTCTGTACCATGCTTATGATATTGTATTATCTCAACATATTGTTTTGTATTGAATTTTGCATTGAATTTGTATTGAATATCATAATTATACTATATCAATTTCGATTCCATTATGTTATATCACATCATACCATATCTTCAAGGTAGACGTGTTATAGCGCCTTTGTGAGGATATTAAAATGCGCTGCATAAGATAAATACATTGACACATATACAATTCATCTCACTCCAATCAGAAGGAGAAGGAGAGGGGAAGGAGAAGGAAAAGCAGGAGGAGGAGGAGGGAGAGGAGAAGAAGAAGATGGAGAAGAATGAGAGAGGTAGAGGAGGAGAAGAAGGAGGAGAATGCGAAGGAGAGCAGTCCCTTAAGCTAGCCCTGAGTCAGCCATGCATATGTGTATGAAGTGTTAGCGACTTCATTTTCTTGTCCTCGGCATATGAGGGCGGGTGGCCAGTCCTCTCCCGCGCCGTCTCATCTTCCCTTTGACAGTGTACAGTCATCATAGCTGAGTTGGCTAGGGGGTGCAGATGGAGCAGAAATCTCGAATCAATTTCTGCACTGCCAGGTATGAAGTGTTAGCGACTTCCCGTATCTGAGCCCCTACCTGTCGATTGATAGTCCAGCACGCTAACCACTACACTACCGAGCACCCATAACACAACATAGCATACCGTGAAACGGTATGACATAGCATAACACAGCATACTTAACATAATTATTTTAACATAACGTAACATAACGCACCATATCGTAACATGACATTACATGACAACTTCAGTGACTAATCGCTGATTCAACCTGACCTTCTTGTCATTCCCTTGCAACAAAATCATCCAACGCATCACGACGTGCATCCTCGTGTGACGCAAGAAAATCGTGTTTTCAAAAAAAAAACACTTACCTGACATATTATCGATCGGCAAACGATTACACCTCGTCGCATGATTGGCTCTCAGGTAGTCGTACCTGAGAACAACACCTGGACAGATCGCCGACCACAATCGCCATCTGGACCTAATCACCCGAACCTGACCACGGGTCAGTTTAATCCTCGTACGTCGGTCAGCTGTCCACTGCGCCTTGTCCAGCAGTTATTCTCAGCGAAGCGAAACGGATTGAGCTTGACTCACGAACGACACGCCTAAAGGCCTGCTTCGATTTTTCGAAGGCAGAGGCCTGCATCCATCGTATGCCTCTCGCCTGTCCGCCAGGCGCTCGAATCACCTGCCAATCGATCGGTGAGGCCTAGGACAATTGGCCCACGCCGGCGCTTGTCTGCGCGGTAGCACACCTGTGACCACGGCAGGCAGCCCGCCACACAGTACTGAGCAGCGATTGGATTCAGTCATCTATGACGACATTCGACATGGCGGCCGGGCCGGCGACAATGGGAACGCGCGGGTCGTTTTTATACAATCCGTTATCATTCGAAGGACGGTCCAGGTTCTACTTCTGGCCTGCGAGATAATAGCGAGTAATAAAATGTCCCGTTTTGTGGGCGTCATGTCTACACGGCGCGTTGGATAATTTACTGAACGGTTTTAAAGAAGTGCCTTGATGCGCGAAGATGAATGTTTAACTGACTCACCTGAAGCATGGTTGTGTGATTAAGTGTAGTGGAGTTGAACGACGTAGAGTTTTGTATTAATAGCTCACGAATATTAAGGCCTAGGCCTACTCATTCTTCTATTTATAGCTCACGACATCTACGGGTTTTAACGCTAATTAATACAACATGTACAACTGTATTTGATACAATACACTACAACTGATTAGTTGTACAATACAATACAACTGTATTTGATAGGTCTACAATAGAACTGTATTTGATACAATGCAATACAGCTGTACTTGATATTGCCCTCCTTCCAAAGTTCAGAAGTGCACTCACGTCCATACATACGACAGAACATCGATGGCGCTGAGCAATTGTGAGTTAAGGACTTGCTCAATGTCTCTACAAAGTAACTGCCTCAGACGAGGCTCGAACCCGCACGCTGCGCGTTACAGGCCGAACACTAACCACTCGGCCACCATGCCAGAATAGGTAGCGGATAGAACTACCTGATAAACCTAAGCTGAATTTCTTCGTTAATTTACCATTTGCTTAGATGACCGTGTTTGTCAAAGGATCCGAGTCGGGTGATGGTAGCGTCGAATGTACGATGTGCTCAGCTTAGAGCCGTGTGTGAGTTTCTTATTTGACTAAGCGAGAGACGATTTGCGTATGAGTCAGAGTTCATGACATTTCGTCAGTTGTTGACGCTCACAAGATAAACAGACTGAGAGAGAATCCCTGCTTACAGACTGTTGAACTATCCTTGTGTTTCAACTTTCCTCTGAATCAGTTCAGAACGTTGTTGGCTGTATTTCCCTCCATGTTTTACAATACCATACAATACAACTGTATCTGATATTGCTCTCCTTCCAAAGTTCAACAGTGCACACACGACCATACGACAGAACATCGATGGCGCAGAGCAACTGTGAGTGAAGGACTTGCCCAAGGTCCCACCATAGTCACCGTCTCAGAGGAGAAGCTTCGAACCCCTACTCTACGCGTTACAGGCCGAGCGCTCTAACCAATCGGATACCGTACCACACGGTATTCGCCTGGACTATTGTAATTCAGTTGATATTCGGTTCTCTTTCTAGTCATTCTATTTCTTCGTCGCTCCTTAAATCCCGAAGGATATAAAATAATTACCTCGGGGAAAACTTATGAATCGACCGATGAAATAAATCACAATTGAAACCAAAGTCCATTAGGTCAAAAGATACCAGAAGTCAACCTGCCACTTATAGCGCCTCTGGCGAGACTATCTTGAAGTGGCGCTATAAAAAAAATTTCATTATCATTTCCGCTAGGAAGCAGACACCAAATGTAGGGCCTAATATATGTTTTGTGCATGTTTTGCAGGTGAAGACAACCATGCAACCGTTAGTTTGTGTGTGTGTGTGTGTGTGTGTGTGTGTGTGTGTGTGTGTGTGTGTGTGTGTGTGTGTGTGTGTGTGTGTGTGTGTGTGTGTGTGTGTGTGTGTGTGTGTGTGTGAGTGAGTGAGTGCGCGTGCGCGTGTGGGTGTGTGTGAACTGTTGGGTAATAATAACTGGACTGGCGTCTGTGAGATTTTAAGGGCAAATTGGACAAACTATCAAGGAAAACCGTGTTCCTTTAGTGTCCACATTTTTAGTTCCAGCATATGCACAGTGGGGAAGATGAAGGAGAGGTCTGCGTGGTCTGCGTTTAATCAAAGATTTTGAAAGTAGTACTAAATTCGGCGCTTGACACAGCGCTCGTGATTAAACTGGTGCCCTGCGCTTAGCTTTAGAGTAGCGCTCTAGAAATTTGGAGTTTACAATAACGAATTGCTACTTGCCGAAGAATTAGCCAGCATTTACTTCATTCAAACAGGCATGCAGCGGTGGTGAAGTATTTCAACCGATCAGTTCATCGAAAATAGGAGCAGGGTTGAGGCCATTTGGTTGCCATATAGAAACGTTTACATTCACATCTTACAAGTATTCCTATTCGGTGGAATTTACTCCAATTGTTATCAGCTGCATCTAGGCCTAGCCTACTCATCGGCAGAAACGCAGCTTTAAGAGCTGATCATCATAATTATCACCGGTATGAATTGGAGTTCCTCCTTTTGTGGCAGCGTTTAATAACAGAAAGAGGATGATGATGTTGTTGACGATGATGAAGCAGTCCCTTCAGCTAGCCTCGAGGCAACCATAGGTATGAAGCGGTAGCGACTTCATTTTCTTAGCCTCAGCATATGAAGGCGCGTGGCCAGTCCTCTTCCTTCTCCTCTCATCTTCCCACCGGCAGGATACTGGGGTGCAGGTGGAGCAGAAATCTCGAAGCAAATTTGTGCCCAGAAAACCGTGTAGCAAACAAGTTTTAACAACTAGGATCGAAAAGAAATTCAAGCCAAAATGTTTGAACTGTTTGCAAATTTCTTTTTCTGTCAATTATTCACGAGTCGAATTATGAAATTTCGAAACTACTTCTGTGCTCCTTATCTGCAAATGTCAAATACGTGAAAGGTGCAAACGCTAGATGACAAAAACAAGTAGGATTTAAATTTAGATCGTTTCAAATATTAGGCCTACTATACAAGACAAATGTTTTAAAATAGAACAGAGTGCGAAACTTAAAAAAAAACCACAAACAAATGCGACTATAAATATCGGCAAATCATTAGTTAATGAAATATTAGTGATCGAGTGCGTTATAATTGTCTACAACATTTATGCCTACGGCCGAGGAAGTCGACAACAGTTGGGAATTATCGAATTTAATTACAAAATAAACTATCGGTAATATCCGTGCACAATCTGAATTACAAAGCACAGCAATCTGACTCCTTGTTCGCCTTCTCCTTGGTTTTTGTTTTGTTTATTGCTAAGAATAGAGTTGAACGACCGATCCGTCCACGAGACCATAATCGGTCAGGCGACTCCAGTCGTTCTTCAACTCGATTCCGTTGAACATTAGTTGTTGGTCCTCGATCTCAACGTCCATCTTCACCGCCACCGAAGCCTTCAGCTCATAAACCGTTTTCTCCCGAATGATCACGATAAGCTCCACAGCCTTGCTTTTAACATCTTCCACCCCGATGCCCAAAACTTGTCCACTCCTGCAGCTAGATAACACGCACAAGAAACGTAAGCAACACTGTAGACGCGTGGTTAAAGCGCGCGGATAGTAACGCGGCGAGTACTGGTTAAACCCTCCACCGAGACCGGTACTATGCAAGAACTTTAACCAAGTCCTTTGTTCACAATTATTCAGCGTGATCGATGGTGTATTGTATGGTCGTGTGCGCACGACCTGAACTTTGGAAGGAGGGATAGTAGGATAGTGCAAATAAATTTAGACAATGCCACATATAGGTCTCCCAATCTGGAATGACCTTCCTCCCCCACTTAGGGCCAAACTAATGTCTGGTTTCTCCACATCCGTCTCGCGTTCCTTAAAGGCATTTCTATTTCCCCGGGACTTCCGTGCGGAGAGCGTCTCTGAATAGTTATTCTGTGAGAGGCGCTTTATAAATTCTTAGATACGATACGATAGGGTAGTTGAGAGAAACGTTTCAAAACCAGGCATCAAGAAACATCCGCAAACCCTTGGAAAGTGAAAGAAGTAGGCTATATTTCTGCGGCAATAAACCAAGATAACGGGAAAAGTCAGAACCGCTCACTCTCGCACAAATTTTCTAAACAAACCAACGTGACTAACAAACATCCTGAACCAACCACAAGGAAGTGAAAAAATCCATTTTCCGTAGAGAACAAACGAGAGGCTTGACAAGACATTTTCGAACAGAGAACTACACAAATTCCAGGTGCTTGGACCGGCTGCAGTATTGAATACCTTTGTCATAGCTTTAATTAATTAGTATTAATTAAAACATCGTTAAAATCACCGTTGCAAGATGCAGGTTTGATTCTATGCACAATAAAAAAAACAACTGAAAAATTCTCAATTATTATAACTCACACGGAACACAAAAAACCTGTCGGTATGTTCAGTTGGTTCTACGCGTTTGCGGGCGTGCCGGCGAACACTTTTTCGTTATCCGAGCTTTATTACCTACGTATAAACCTATTGCACCGTTTATTCACAATCGACACACTGAAAAAGGCGCTACGTAAAAGTTTTAGTTCATACAGTTCCCTTCCAACTGTCGTCAAAATTTGCCCACTTGACGCGGTAACTTACCAGTTCATTTTCTGTTCGCCAGCGGACATTTCACAGGAACTTGACCGGCAGATGGTTTGAAGAAACGCCAAATTCAGTTCTCAACTCCCTCCTATCTCGTGAAGCGCAGAGTCGCGGAATGAAACTACACACCTCAACTACACACGCCCCTTATGGCACCTCAAGAAATACGTACACTCAAGTAATACGTTAAGCGTATCGCTAATAAGCGAGAACAGATCCATCCTATCTAGATGTTCTTGAATTAACAACTATATATTTACATGCACTATATATATATATACATACATATATATATATACATGCACTATATATACATATATACATATATAAATGCACATTGTGAGCGTTTCTGTGCGTATACAAACTTTGGAAGACACGTTTATGTACATATATTTAAATCTCTTCTGAAGTTTGTATATATATATGAGTCCTTCATAATTACTAACGTTTACTGTTGAAGGAGTGCTAAAGTTACAGGGTTTGGCTGCAGGGGTATTAGAGACAGAGGTTGTGCAACAGGACCACAGCGATAGACTTTCTGGCTATACCCTAAAGGTACTGAATGAAGTAACCAGAAGTCCATGCACTGTGACGGATTGCGCTTCCAGTTTTGCGTCTGCAGCAATAGGACCCACGTTATTATTATTATTGTTGTTACTGTTATTGTTATCGTTATCGTTATTGTTATTGTTATTGTTATTGTTATTGTTTTATTGTTATTGCTATTGTTATTGTTATTTTTATTATTATTATTATTATTTACCTTCGTGCTATTGACAAGTTTCTGCAGAGGTACTTCAACAAATGTAATCTTTTCCTTTAATCAATTCTAATCCAAAGCAAACCAATCCAATCCTCTCTAATCTTATTTAATCTTAACTGATTAATCTAACCCAATCCATTCTATTCTATTCTTACCTATTGCAAACTAATCCGACCCGTTCTAATCGTTCGAAAATAAGGCTTGTTTGCATAATACACTTTCAGATATTTTACAAAATTCCTGGTTGTACAACATGAGAACTAAACTTTATATAAAATACCATCTAAAACTGTTAATTCTTTGAAAATAGGGCTTGTTTGCGTAGTAAACTTCGATTATGTTCGTCATTTTCATTACAGGCAATCTGTCAAATTTTCGTCGTCTGATTTCAGGGATTTTACAAAATCCCTGGTTTTTCAGGGATTTTGTAAAGTGCCTGAGTGAATCAGGGATTTTACAAATTCACTAAAAATTTCAGGCATTTTACAAAATCCGTGGTTTTACGAATTGCCTGTAACATATATAGTGGTCTGCGTTAAATCAAAGATTTTGAAAGTAGTACTCAATTCGGCGCTTGATGCAGCGCTTGTGAATAAACTGGTGCCCTGCGCTTGGCTGTGGAGTAGCGCTTTAGAAATTTGGAGTTTGCGATAACGATTGCTACTTGCTGAAGAATTAGCCAGTATTTGCTTTAAGGCTTTTAGGCAAAAGCCTAGTTTTTTCGTCACAAGGCCATTCCTTGACAACGGCGCAACTCGATCCATTCAAACGGGCAGCGGTGGTCAAGTATTTCAACCGATCAGTTAATTGAAAATAGGAGCAGGGTTGAGGGCATTTGGTCCCCATATAGAAACGTTTACATTCACATCTTGCAAGTATTCCTATTCGGTGGAATTTACTGCCATTGTTATCAGCTGCATCTAGGCCTACTCATCGGCAGAAACGCCGCTTTAAGAGCTGATCATCATAATTATCACCGGTATGAATTGGAGTTCCTTCTTTTGTGGCAGCGTTTAATAACAGAAAGAGGATGATGATGTTGTTGACGATGATGAAGCAGTCCCTTAAGCTAGCCTTGAGGCAACCATAGGTATGAAGCGGTAGCGACTTCATTTTCTTAGCCTCGGCATATGAAGGCGCGTGGCCAGTCCTCTTCCTTCTCCTCTCATCTTCCCACCGGCAGGATACTGGGGTGCAGGTGGAGCTGAAATCTCGTAGCAAATTTCTGCCCAGAAAACCGTGTAGCAAACAAGTTTTAAGAACTAGGATCGAAAAGAAATTCAAGCCAAAATTAAAAACTATTTGCAAATTTCTTTTTGTGTCAATTATTCACGAGTCGAATTATGAAATTTCGAAACTATTTCTGTGCTCCTTATCTGCAAATGTCAAATACGTGAAAGGTGCAAACGCTAGATGACAAAAACAAGTAGGACTTAAATTTAGATCGTTTCAATTCAAATGTAACTAGACAAGACGAATGTTTTAAAATAGAACAGTGCGAAACTTACAAAAAACCACAACAAATGCGACTATAAATATCGGCAAATCATTAGTTAATGAAATATTAGTGATCGAGTGCGTTACAATTGTCTACAACATTTATGCCAACGGCCGTGGAAGTCGACAACATTTAGGAATTATCGAATTTAATTAGAAAATAAACTATCGGTAATATCCGTGCACAATCTGAATTACAAAGCACAGCAATCTGACTCCTTGTTCGCCTTCTTTTTTTTTGTTTATTGCTAAGAATAGAGTTGAACGACCGATCCGTCCACGAGACCATAATCGGTCAGGCGACTCCAGTCGTTCTTCAACTCGATTCCGTTGAACATTAGTTGTTGGTCCTCGATTTCAACGTCCATCTTCACCGCCACCGAAGCCTTCAGCTCATAAACCGTTTTCTCCCGAATGATCACGATAAGCTCCACAGCCTTGCTTTTAACATCTTCCACCCCGATGCCCAAAACTTGTCCACTCCTGCAGCTAGATAACACACACAAGAAACGTAAGCAACACTGTAGACGCGTGGTTAAAGCGCGCGGATAGTAACGCGGCGAGTACTGGTTAAACCCTCCACCGAGACCGGTACTATGCAAGAACTTTAACAAAGTCCTTTGTTCACAATTATTCAGCGTGATCGATGGTTTATTGTAGGCCTATGGTCGTGTGCGCACGACCTGAACTTTGGAAGGAGGGATAGTAGGATAGTGCAAATAAAATTAGACAATGCCCCATATAGGTCTCTCAATCTGGAATGACCTTCCTCCCCCACTTAGGGCCAAACTAATGTCTGGTTTCTCCACGTCCGTCTCTCGTTCCTTGAAGGCAGTTCTATTTCCCCGCAGCTTCCCTGCGGAAAGCGTCTCTGAATAGTTATTCTGTGAGAGGTGCTTTATAAATTCTTAGATGCGATACAATAGGGTAGTTGAGAGAAACGTTTAAAATCCAGGCAGCGAGAAACATCAGCAAACCCTAGGAAAGTGAAAGAAGTAGGCTACATTTCTGCGGCAATAACCCAAAATAACGGGAAAAGTCAGAACCGCTCACTCTCGCACAAGTGTTCTAAACAAACCAACGTGACTAACAACAAACATTCTGAACCAACCACAAGGGAGTGAAAAAAATCCATTTTCCGTAGAGAACAAAGGAGAGGCCTGACAAGAAATTTTCGAACAGAGAACTACACAAATTCCAGGTGCTTGGACCGGCTGCAGTATTGAATACATTTGTCATAGCTTTAATTAATTAGTATTAATTAAACACATAGTTAAAATCACCGATGCAAGAAACGGGTTTGATTCCATGCACAATACAAAAACAACTGAAAAATTCTCAATTATTATAACTCACACGGAACACAAAAAACCTGTCGGTATTTTCAGTTGGTTCTACGCGTTGCGGGCGTACCTACGAACACTTTTTCGTTATCCGAGCTTTATTACCTGCGTATAAACCTATTGCACCGTTTATTCACAATCGACACACTGAAAAAGGCGCTACGTAAAAGTTTCAGTTCATACAGTTCCCTTCCAACTGTCGTCAAAATTTGCCCACTTGACGCGGTAACTTACCAGTTCATTTTCTGTTCGCCAGCGGACATTTCACAGGAACTTGACCGGCAGATGGTTTGAAGAAACGCCAAATTCAGTTCTCAACTCCCTCCTATCTCGTGAAGCGCAGAGTCGCGGAATGAAACTACACACCTCAACTACACACGCCCCTTATGGCACCTCAAGAAATACGTACACTCAAGTAATACGTTAAGCGTATCGCTAATAAGCGAGAACAGATCCATCCTATCTAGATGTTCTTGAATTAACAACTATATATTTACATGCACTATATACAATTATACATACATATATATATATAGACATGCACTATATGTACATATATACATATATATACATGCACATTATGTGCGTTTCTGTGCGTATACAAACTTTGGACGACACTTTATGTACATATATTTAAATCTCTTCCGAAGTTTGTATATATATATATATATATATATATATATATATATATATATAAATGAGTCCTTCAGAATTACTAACGGTTACTGTTGAAGGAGTGCTACAGGGTTTGGCTGCAGGGGTATTAGAGACAGAGGTTGTGCAACAGGACCACAGCGATAGACTTTCTGGCTATACCCTAAAGGTACTGAATGAAGTAACCAGAAGTCCATGCACTGTGGCGGATTGCGTTTCCAGTTTTGCGTCAGCAGCAATAGGACCCACGTTATTATTATTATTTTTTTGCCCCGAGGTATACAGGATCCCTCAGGGACTTCAACATTATTTACAAAGTAGATTTGTCCGGAACGGGCCCTATTCGTCTAGGTTATTTTTATTATTATTATTATTATTATTATTATTATTATTATTATTATTATTATTATACAAATTTATTTCTTCATCCAACCAATAAAGTCATATGCAGACGAATTGTTAACTGTTAATTATAATAATAATAATAATAATAATAATAATAATAATAATAATAATAATAATAATAATAATAATAATAATAATAATAATAATAATTATAATAATAATAATAATAATAATAATAATAATAATAATAATAATAATAATAATAATAATAATAATAATAATAATAATAATAATGATAATAATAATAATAATATAATAATAATAATAATAATAATAATAATAATAATAATAATAATAATAATAATAATAATAATAATAATAATAATAAGGTGATGCATGCAATTCGCTCATTCCCAGCTGGGTCGGCCGGGGGCCCGACGGGATACGCCCCCAACATATACTCGATCTGATAAACTGCAAGGAGGTTGGCACAGTTCTGCTTACATCACTCACTGCCTTAATAAACATCTTGCTGGCAGGCACCTGTCCAGAAAGCATTGCACCTCTCTTGTTTGGGGGCACCCTGTTTGCTTTAAGGAAGAAATCGGGGGTCTCCGCCCCATCGCAATTGGCTACTGCTGGCGTCGTTTGGCATCAAAGTGTGCAAACGCTTTTGCTCTCTCTCTCGTCTGTCAAAGTATTTTGCACATCTGCAGCTTGGTGTTGGTACGTCAGGAGGCTGCGAGGCTGCCACACACGCTGCCAGACGCTTCCTGGCAGATCTGCCCTCTGGCGCAGTCTTGGTCAAACTGGACTTCACGAATGCTTTTAATAGTCTTAGTCGCACAAGCATCCTAGCAGCTGTTTCCGAGCACATTCCTGAACTCTACCCATACTGTCACGTGGCTTACTGTAAACCTTCTGTTCTCAAATATGGCGACTTCTCTCTTCAGTCACAATCTTGTTTACAACAAGGCGATCCTCTTGGACCACTCCTGTTTTGTCTCCCTATTCAGCGTATCTTGTCCAGCCTCCAATCATCTCTTCGTATTGGTTATCTTGATGACTTGACCCTGGGTGGGACTGCATCCATGGTGGCTATGGATGTCCAGGCCATTATCAGAGAGGCGGGTAAAATGGGTCTGACACTTAACGTTGCAAAATGTGAGATCATAAACACCCACAAAGTTGATTTGCCACCACCTCTGGACAGTTTCGCCATTACATCCTCTTGTGATGCATTCCTCCTTGGGGCACCTCTCTCTGCTAGTGGAGCTCTCGATGTTGCTCTGGAGATGCGTTGTGCAGAGCTTTCACTTGGTATTTCTCGATTGTCTTCAATAGCTAAACATGATGCCCTAATCTTATTCCGCAGCTCTCTCAGTTCACCTATTTTGCTTCATACTCAGTTCCCAACTTCGCTGTTTCCCATGTATGGGGAACCCAAAGCTACTCCAGTTTGACCAGATAATGCGCACGGGTCTCATTAAAACACTTAATCTGGCCATTGCTGACAGCAACTGGGTTCAAGCCACTCTACCAGTTAGGAGTGGAGGTCTTGGTATCCGTCGTGTGTCCTCGCTGGCATTACCCGCCTTTCTGGCTTCCGCCGCAGGTACCGCAACTTTGCAAGCCTCCATTTTGTCCAACACTGATGCGCCCCTAGATCGGGCTCTCATAATGGCCCAAGATCAGTGGCTATCTGAATCGGGTGCTCCACTCCCCGAAGAAACCCTCTCCCATAAGCAGTGTGCCTGGGACCACCCTCTCATTATGAAAGACATGGCAGCTTTAGAGGCTTCGATAACAACAGATTACCACCAGGCCAGGCTGAAGGCAGTAGCCTCACCGCACGCAGGTGATTGGCTACTAGCGCTCCCCATAAGTGCTTGTGGACTGAGGCTAAATGACGAAGCAGTCCGTATCGCAACAGGACTGCGCCTCCGGGTGGATTTATGTGCTCCTCACGAATGCCCTTGTGGAGCGACGGTCCAAGAGGACGGCTCACATGGGATGTCATGCAGCCTCGGGCCAGGTCGCATTGCCAGACATGCTCTACTAAACGACATCATTTGGCGTGGCCTCACCAAAGCTGGCTTTCCAGCCACAAAGGAGCCCACTGGACTTGTCAGGTCTGATGGGAGACGTCCTGATGGGGTAACTCTTATCCCATGGGAGGGTGGTAAATGCCTTGCATGGGACGCCACTGTTATTGACACCCTGGCAGAATCATACCGCACCAGATCAGCTGAGGTTGCAGGGGCTGCTGCCGAGATAGCAGCGGACAGAAAAACATCCAAATATACTGCCATTTTGTCATCATATTGCTTTGTGCCCTTGGCCTTTGAAACTCTGGGTCCAATAAATCAGGAAGGCCTCGCACTGATCAACCTCCTCGGCTACCGCCTAGCCCAAATATCAGGAGACAATAGAGAGACTACTTTCCTTTATCAGCGCTTATCTATGACAATCCAACGCTTCAATGCTGTCGCTTTTGTTAGCACCTTTTGCACCGATAAAACCATCTGCGAAGACTAGCCATTCCAGAACAATGCCCCCTAATTTTTGAACTCCCGAGGGATCATATGTACCTCGGGGAAAAAAAATAATAATAGTAATAATAATAATAATAATAACGTGGGTCCTAGTGCTGCTGACGCAAAACTGGAAACTCAATCCGCCACAGTGCATGGACTTCTGGTTACTTCATTCAGTACCTTTAGGGTATAGCCAGAAAGTCTATCGCTGTTGCACAACCTCTGTCTCTAATACCCCTGCAGCCAAACCCTGTAGCACTCCTTCAACAGTAAACGTTAGTAATTCTGAAGGACTCATATATATATATACAAACTTCAGAAGAGATTTAAATATATGTACATAAACGTGTCGTCCAAAGTTTGTATACGCACAGAAACGCACATAATTTGCATGTATATAATATGTATATATGTATATATAGTGCATGTCTATATAGATATATATATATATAGTGCATGTAAATGTATAGTTGTTAATTCAAGAATATCTAGATAGGATGGATCTGTTCTCGCTTATTAGCGATACGCTTAACGTATTACTTGAGTCTACGTATTTCTTGAGGTGCCACAGTGTGTGTAGTTGAGGTGTGTAGTTTCATTCCGCGACTCTGCGCTTCACGAGATAGGAGGGAGTTGGGAACTGAATTTGGCGTTTCTTCAAACCTTCTGCGAGTCAAGTTCCTCTGAAATGTCCGCTGGCGAACAGAAAATGAACTGGTAAGTTACCGCGTCAATTAGGCAAAATTTGACGACAGTTGGAAAGGAACTGTATGAACTAAAACTTTTACGTAGCGCCTTTTTCAGTGTGTCGATTGTGAATAAACGGTGCAATCGGTTTATACGTAGGTAATAAAGCTCGGATAACGAAAAAGTGTTCGCCGGTACGCCCGCAAACGCGTAGAACCAACAGAAAATACCGACAGGTTTTTTGTGTTCCGTGTGAGTTGTAATAATTTAGAATTTTTCAGTTGTTTTTTTTATTGTGCATGGAATCAAACCCGCCTCTTGCAACGGTGATTTTAACGATGTGTTTAATTAATACTAATTAATTAAAGCTATGGCAAAGGTCTTCAATACTGCGCCGGTCCAAGCACCTGGAATTTGTGTAGTTCTCTGTTCGAAACTTTCTTGTCAAGCCTCTCCTTTGTTCTCTACGGAAAATGGATTTTTTCACTTCCTTCTGGTTGGTTCAGGATGTTTCTCGTTAGTCACGTTGGTTTGTTTAGAACGCTTGTGCCAGAGTGAGCGGTTCTGACATTTCCCGTTATGTGAAGTTATTGCCGCAGAAATGTAGCCTACTTCTTTCACTTTCCAAGGGTTTGCGGATGTTTCTTGCTGCCTGATTTTGAAACGTTTCTCTCAACTACCCTATCGTATCGTATCTAAGAATTTATAAAGCGCCTCTCACAGAATAACTATTCAGAGACGCTCTCCGCACGGAAGTCCTGGGGAAATAGAAATGCCTTCAAGGAACGAGAGACGGACGTGGAGAAACCAGACATTAGTTTGGCCCTAAGTGGGGGAGGAAGGTCATTCCAGATTGAGAGACCTATATGGGGCATTGTCTAATATTATTTGCACTCTAATCTACTATCCCTCCTTCCAAAGTTCAGATCGTGCGCACACGACCATACAATAAACCATCGATGACGCTGCATAATTGTGAACAAAGGACTTGATTAAAGTTCTTGCATAGTACCGGTCTCGGTGGAGGGTTTAACCAGTACTCTCCGCGTTACTATCCGCGCGCTTTAACCACGCGTCTACAGTGTTGCTTACGTTTCTTGTGCGTGTTATCTTGCTGCAGGAGTGGACAAGTTTTGGGCATCGGGGTGGAAGATGTTAAAAGCAAGGCTGTGGAGCTTATCGTGATCATTCGGGAGAAAACGGTTTATGAGCTGAAAGCTTCGGTCGCGGTGAAGATGGACGTTGAAATCGAGGACCAACAACTAATGTTCAACGGAATCGAGTTGAAGAACGACTGGAGTCGCCTGACCGATTATGGTCTCGTGGACGGATCGGTCGTTCAACTCTATTCTTAGCAATAAACAAAAAAAAAGAAGGCGAACAAGGAGTCAGATTGCTGTGCTTTGTAATTCAGTTTGTGCACGGATATTACCGATAGTTTATTTTGTAATTAAATTCGATAATTCCTAACTGTTGTCGACTTCCTCGGCCGTAGGCATAAATGTTGTAGACAATTGTAACGCACTCGATCACTAATATTTCATTAACTAATGATTTGCCGATATTTATAGTCGAATTTGTTTGTGTTTTTTTGTAACGCACTCTGTTCTATTTTAAAACATTCGTCTTCTATAGTCCTATTTGAATTGAAACGATCTAAATTTAAGTCCTACTTGTTTTTGTCATCTAGCGTTTGCACCTTTCACGTATTTGACATTTGCAGATAAGGAGCACAGAAATAGTTTCGAAATTTCATAATTCGACTCGTGAATAATTGACAGAAAAAGAAATTTGCAAACAGTTTATAAATTTTGGCTTGAATTTCTTTTCGATCCTAGTTGTTAAAACTTGTTTGCTACACGGTTTTCTGGGCAGAAATTTGCTTCGAGATTTCAGCTCCACCTGCACCCCAGTATCCTGCCCTTGGGAAGATGAGACGAGAAGGAAGAGGATTGGCCACGCACCTTCATATGCTGAGGCTAAGAAAATGAAGTCGCTACCGCTTCATACCTATGGTTGCCTCAAGGCTAGCTTAAGGGACTGCTTCATCGTCGTCAACAACAACAATCTCCTCTTTCTGTTATTAAATGCTGCCACAAAAGAAGGAACTCCAATTCATACCGGTGATAATTATGTTGATCCGCTCTTAAAGCTGCGTTTCTGCCGATGAGTAGGCCTAGATGCAGCTGATAACAATGGCTGTAAATTCCACCGAATAGGAATACTTGCAAGATGTGAATGTAAACGTTTCCATATGGCGACCAAATGCCCTCAACCCTGCTCCTATTTTCAATTAACTGATCGGTTGAAATACTTAACCACCGCTGCCCGTTTGAATGGATCGAGTTGCGCCGTTGTCAAGGAATGGCCTTGTGACGAAAAAACTAGGCTTTTGCCTAAAAGCCTTGAAGCATATACTGGCTACTTCTTCAGCAAGTAGCAATCGTTATCGTAAACTCCAAATTTCTAAAGCGCTACTCTACAGCTAAGCGCAGGGCACCAGTTTATTCACAAGCGCTGCATCAAGCGCCGAATTGAGTACTACTTTCAAAATCTTTGATTTAACGCAGACCACTATATATGTTACGGGCAATTCGTAAAACCACGGATTTTGTAAAATGCCTGAAATTTTTAGGCAATTTGTAAAATCCCTGATTCACTCAGGCACTTTACAAAATCCCTGAAAAAACCAGGGATTTTGTAAAATCCCTGAAATCAGACGACGAAAATTTGACAGATTGCCTGAAATGAAAATGACGAACATAATCGAAGTTTACTACGCAAACAAGCCCTATTTTCAAAGAATTAACAGTTTTAGATGGTATTTTATATAAAGTTTAGTTCTCATGTTGTACAACCAGGAATTTTGTAAAATATCTGAAAGTGTATTATGCAAACAAGCCTTATTTTCGAACGATTAGAACGGGTCGGATTAGTTTGCAATAGGTAAGAATAGAATAGAATGGATTGGGTTAGATTAATCAGTTAAGATTAAATAAGATTAGAGAGGATTGGATTGGTTTGCTTTGGATTAGAATTGATTAAAGGAAAAGATTACATTTGTTGAAGTACCTCTGCAGAAACTTGTCAATAGCACGAAGGTAAATAATAATAATAATAATAAAAATAACAATAACAATAGCAATAACAATAAAACAATAACAATAACAATAACAATAACAATAACGATAACGATAACAATAACAGTAACAACAATAATAATAATAACGTGGGTCCTATTGCTGCAGACGCAAAACTGGAAGCGCAATCCGTCACAGTGCATGGACTTCTGGTTACTTCATTCAGTACCTTTAGGGTATAGCCAGAAAGTCTATCGCTGTGGTCCTGTTGCACAACCTCTGTCTCTAATACCCCTGCAGCCAAACCCTCTAACTGTAGGCTAATTGATTGCAGTTTAGTACAGGTGAGGGTAGGGTAGGATCTGAATGACAGGTCATAGGTTAAAGATGATGGGTTAAGACGATACAACATAGGAACGACGCCATCAATTTAACCTGCCTATTCAAGCTGGTCTACAAAGTGCCGCCTTAATTAACAGGCCTCGTCAAATTAGACGCTAACACGCCCTAGTACGATAGCGTTGGGCGCCTTAAGTAAGTAAATAAGTAAGCAAGTAAGTAAGTAAGTAAGTATGGACTTAGTGGCTGCCACTCGCGGTGTCAACAGAGCCTTGTTTTCGCGATGTTCATAGGTCTTTCTGGGGTCATTTTTCCCCCGAGAAACTTGCCAACTTTTGGATACTATTAAATCTAAGTATACGACAAACCTAATATAGCAAACGTTTCTGATTTTAGTTCGACTTATCTCGCATCCCTTTTAAGAACTCCCGTACTCTGCTCCAGAATAAGCTTCTTATTGTCATCCATAGTCTAGCTTGTCTAAGCTGCGTCTGTGTCAGCTTAATATGCGAATAAACGAATTTGATTGATTGATTGATTGATTGATTGACATGCCTTTCACCGCATAACTACGGGCATCCCGTTTTCTACCCTAATTCCTACCCAAACCCATCCATTCTTCCACCCTCGAAGCCTTCTCGTCCTCAACGAAACCCACCTTAACAACTCCTCTACCTCCTCTCTCTTGTCTCTCTGGCAGCCGGGCTCATAACACCGCTGCACATTTCTTTACAACCCCTCTGATACGACGCAGCGCTCGTGAATAAGCTGGTGCCCTGCGCTGAGCTTTATAGTAGCGCTGTATAATTTGGAGTTTACGATTACGATTACGATTCTCATTTACAGGCGGGGTTTTTACGGTTAATTCCGGTTTTATTTTAACCGTTGACTATACGACAAGAGAAAGTTAGTATGAAGAGAAACTTCTGAACTGCACAGGAATATCGGTTTAATGTTTTGAACTCGATACACTACGACCAACTACAGTTGAATGCGATGCACACAGATACAAGAAGCGCTGACGAGCAACTGTGGCTACAATCTTCAAGCAGTGCAATACACACAATAAAAAAACCACTTCTTATTTTTTTTAAACAGAGTGATTCTTACAAATTGGATGAAAATTCATGGGCAGCTAAAGAGAATTATTATAATCAAGATAAGTATGTTCGGCAGTAAAACAATTCTTAAAATTCAACTAGAAGTTTCTTACAGTAAATCAATGTTTTGTAATTGAAGCAGGAATTTCTAATCAGCAAATCCAGACTTCATTAAATAGAGCAAGAATTTCAAATTAGAAACTTTAACGTCATATCAGTAAAGCGTCCTGTTTGTATCAATAAAAGGAACTTTGTATAAATAGAACATTAATTTCTTATCAGTAAAACAGGAACCTCACATCAGAAACAGAGATTGAATGTAAACCAATAACGGAACTTCATATCAATAAAACAGGAACCTGATACAAAAAGCAGCAAAACTTCAAATATAAAATTGGAACTTCATATTAAAAATACGAACTGGATATTTGATAAAACATCAACCATATTAATAAAATACGAACTTGATATTCAATAAACATCAACATTTCAAGTGCCTCCACTAGAAGCAAATTACAAGACTAAGTTACACGACTAGGTTACAATACGCGTAAAATAACACAGGGGCGTAAGCATTCACAGTAAACGCAGGCTTTTAAAAGCTGTAAACAGAGGCACAAAATCTGATACGAGTGTGACGTAGATATAATTAATAATTCATGAAAATTAATATCTCATAAGAAAGACATCCGTATAAAGCTACCGAAACAAAACAAGTGTGGCTCATCTGCTGTCAACGTTTCTCTAAACGACTTAATACGCTATTCATCTAACACATCGAGAAAGGGATCGTCCAGTAATTATGTCAACAAAATAGGGGAAGGGGTTTGACAAGTTTGACAACTCTTGACAAGGGGAGGGGTGTTCAAGACAAATTGACGTTAAGAATAATTTAATCAAAAAGAAACTAGAAATTCGAAAAGTCTTTATGAGTGGTTTATTTCTCTTTTGTTTTGCAATTTCATCAAACGCGATCGTTTAAAATTATCTTGTTAATTGTTCCACGATTAAATGAGAAAATGCGCTGCATAATATCTTAGACGCGAATATCTTGGGTTCAATTCGAAAATCTAATATTTCGAGTGTCTTTTCTGACAGTTATACATTTTTTGGGATGGGGTAAAAAAAATTTGACATAATTTATTAAGGGGTTCTTGAATGTCTGACAGTTTTTGACAAGAGGGAGGGGTAAAAACTGCCTAAAATTTGTTGACATAATTAATGGACGACCCAAACGAATAAACATGGGAATTAGATTATCCAATGCGAATGCCCGTGGAATGTAGAAATATTCTTACAAAATTGGATTCAAATTCTTGTTGGACGCTTTCTCATTGGCTAACTGCACTTCATGTTTTTACCAAAGACCGATTTAAATAACACTTGGTGTAGGCATATTTGCATCAAGACACTGAATGTAGCGCCTCATAAAAGCGCTTCACACGCAGCTATGTAATTGATCTTAACAAGTGCTTTCTCAGATAGACACTTTAGCTAAGAACCACAAATTTAAAAAAGTCGATAGCCAAGCAATTTAGTATTTTAAATAAATTTCAGACACAAATATAAAAACATCTAAATAAAGACAAAATTTACAAATCAAACATCCTGTGTAGGAACATCGGGACTTGGAATGGGTCATCACATAGAACCTGGGTTTTCTGACTAGAACATTGTATTAGAGACCACCGATTCTGAACAAGTGCAAAATACATTGCTTTCGTTGATACACCGGATGTAGTACTCCTGGATGCTAATTCTCGCAGAGTCAATGAAGTACTGGATGCCATTATTGATTCTAATGAATTCGGACGTCTGATTTTTCTGTTTATCTTAAAGGATTTGCGTAAAAACAACCACACTCCAACATCAACTGAATATATATATATATATGCGTAGACTTTAAGAAGTCTTTAAACTGAATCCAATCGATGAGATATTAATCATTTGGCTATATGTCAAGGTAGGGGCCACGTCAACGACCATAAGATGTCGTTAAATGCTAGTAACTACCACACACTGGTGGTGCAGTTTGAAGTTCTTCTCTTCATGGTTATTAATCTGAGGTCGAAATCAGTGGCCCTGGCACCCACAAAATGTCGTAAAGCATTGGATGCTGCTATACCCAAAACAATGAAGGTCTTAGTACAGTGTAAAGTAAGGAAAGGTCGTCGTCGGTCCTGGAAGTCAAAAACTTCTCTAACATCTAGATAATTCAATTGCTGCCAACCTATTCATCATGCAATTTTGCAGTAAGTAGTACCCCTTCACTGAAAGCGTTTACAACAATCAGAGATTTGTCTTTCTATGTGTAAATGAAACATCGATGCTATCGGAAACGATGCTTCGGAATGGCGTCTTGATTAAAGTTTCACAGAAAACTGATGAGAACGCACACACAGTGTCACCCACACACACACACACACACACGTCAAGCTCTTAATGATATAAACCTTACTACAACACTTGCAGACAAAACTACAGTCAACAAATAGTAGAGAAATGACGATAGTTGCTTTAAAACAGGGTCAACATTGGATTGATGATAGTAGCTGTAAAACAAGGTTAACATTGGATTGACAAGTTCTATTGGCTATTTGTGTATCAATAAAGAGCGTACAGTATTAGCTGCTAATAAGGATCGCATGCCTTCCGAGCTACAAGCCAGACAACAGACGTTGAGAAAGAACATGGTCTCATTTAAAAATCCGTTGAGTCGTGGAACGGAAATTTTGACATCAGCTGATGGCCAGAAGACAGGAGCAGTGAAAGGGGCACTTCTTGGTCAAAGATTGGGTCAACTGTTCCCTGGACCGCCTTGATTGACGCTTCTGTCGAATGATATGGAGACTAGAGAGTTTCCACTACTTTGCTGTCTGGTTTTGACCGCAATGAATGTTAGTGGTATCAGATAACTTTTTCTCTGGCCACACTAAAGTAGCTAATGGAGCAGGCACTACTGCTACAAGAGTGTTTAATCTCCAAGGTGAGTATCGCACTTGAGAGTTAACGATATGCAACATCATTAATAAATTATTTGCTACAGTTATTACAACATCATAATTTACGAGACGGATCAGAAGTTGGAATGCAGGAGAGAAACGACACAATGCCATGGTAACATCGTTTAACAAAATAACGG
>OY744614.1:45549188-45559188 GCA_963556255.1 Allolobophora icterica | reverse complement strand
TTGAACGTTATTCTTAATAAACTTTAAGTAGACATCAGACCCTATATTAAGTATCTACATGTATGTGCCAGAACAATTATATAGCACCTTTAAAATACATTATCATCATGCATTTATTAAGCGCGAATATCTAATAACCAAGCATCAACCGATGCCGCTAAGCAAGAGTGAGTGAAGGACTTGTTCAAGGTCCCTACACAGCAACCGTCTCAGGAGAGGAGGATCGAACCCGTACTCTCCGCGTTACAAGGCGACCGCTCTAACCAATTGTTTACAGTTTCCCACTGCTTATAATATTATATACACCCACTCTCAAATAAGGGAAAGACAATTCAGAAATGCAATTCAAGGAAAACGAAAAACGTACAGCGTCCGAAAGACACTATGTCACTGATATTCATAATAGAGACTGAACCCACCCTGAAAACTAGCGTTTGAACGAGATTGTTTTATATATAGGCTGCTTCAGGAGCATTTTAAAGGTGTCTAAAGAGATCATTTGTAATATTTTTTTAACATTATATAGGCGTGAACCCGTGCTGTCTGCGTTGGAAGGCGAGCGCACTAACCAATCGGCTACCATGTCCCACCGTCTATACATTGCTAAGATGTCCATGTTCCTATAATTTATACGACACACAATAGACGAAGGAATTACTAGACTCACCGTCATCGTCTTCTCCAGGAGCAGATGATCTCAATCTGTGCTCAGACCTTGCTGTTACTCTTTCTTCGCGGACGCCACCGGATCCTCCCGACCTCGAAGCTGAACCACCGCTACCGCCACCGCCGCCAGGTCGGGAAGCACTTCCGCCGGCTCTACCACCTGCGCCCCCACCACTACTACCGCCGCCGCCACCACCACCTTCGACCCTTGCAGTTGCACCCGCTCTGCCAGATCCACCCGCTGTGCTACCACCGCCGTAGCTTCCACCACCACCACCGCTACCACCACCACCACCTCCACCGCCGGACTTCAGATCGGAGAATCCACTCATCACTCTGTATGAAAGACTGAAGGCATTAATTAGCAGTTTGTGATATTATACGATGGATTAAAGACTCGACTTTTGATTTCTCGATTGATTGATTGATTGATTGATTGATTGATTGATTGATTGATTGATGGATGGGTTGATTGATTGATTGATTGATTGATTGATGGATGGATTGATTAATTGACTGACGGATGAGTTGCTTGATTGATTTTTTATTTATTTATTGGAATTATTTTGCGTTCAACTTCAATAAATTTAAAATATGGAGTCCATGCAGTAAGCTCTAACTCGCATTCGTTGTATTAAAGACCCAACGTTCTACCAGATAGCCACAGACATTAGTTTGTATGCATTAAAAAGGCGCAACATAAATAATATCTATATGACAAAATTAACTGTAAACCTCAATAGTGACGTCACTCTTTCGTAATTTTACACGTGGGTGCCAACGCCTTGCGGTAAAATACAGTTCAGATCTATTTAAGTAATCCTCTCAGTAAACTGTCTCAAGTTAATTCTCTCGACTTAATTATCTCCATTTAACACTCTCCAGTGAATTATCTCCAGTGGATCATCTTCAGTTAATTCTCTATTGTGAATTCTCTCCAGTTATTCGCTCTCCAGTTAATTCTCTTCAGTCAATAATTTTCTACAATTAATTATTTTCCTCATTTAACTGAAATAATTTCATACCGGTTCTCTTCCGATTCAAGGAGCTTCCTGTAAGCCGAGATCTCCAGTTCCAGGCCCAGCTTTGTGTCCATAAGATTCTGAACTTCCCTCATAACGGCTTCCAGTTCCGCTCGTAACTTGATCAGCTGTTTTAAAGACAAAACTGGACAATACATGTAAGCTGTTTTGAATAAAGAAAACTCCTATAGGAGCGCAGTGTCCACAGCCTGAGCTATCGAAATTTGACAACCCCCGTCACCGAGACAGAATTGGACAAATAATGCTGCGAAAGCTAGTATAGCCCCAACATAGATGGATTGTAAGAAAGAATTGCCTTGAGGTAAGGTGTTTTAAAGAATAATGCTAGAGAGTTAAGTGGAGAGAATTTACAGAAGAATTAACGGTAGAGAATTAACGAGAGATAATGAATTGTACAGCAGTAAATGCAGAAAAAATAACTGGAGAGATAATTTACTGGAGGTAAGTAAGTAAGTAAGTATTCGTTTATTATTACAAGTTTAGTTTGACACACCGCACACCATTACATTAAAGTAGCTGCAAAGACTTGATTGATTGATTGATTGACTGAATGATTGATTGATTGACTGATCGATTGACTGACTGATCGATTTTTGGTTCATTTAGTTATTCAATAATTAATTGATTGATTAGAATCGAATGATGGGTTGATTGATGGACTAATTGATTGCTTATGAATTAATTGACCATATGCAGCTGTGAATCACTTGCATCTAAGAGAATATTATACCAAACGTACTTCATTCTTCAGTTCTCCACTTTCCCGTTCAAACTCTCTTTCCCTATCGTCTCGCTCTCGACGACAAATCTCCAACTCCCGCATCAGCTGAGCATTCTGAAATGAGTCCATTGCAAAGAAGCGCATTAATCTAACCTCGACTTCTTTCATAACGGCATCTACGTAGTTCCGCTCGGAACTCGACCAGGTGATTCAAAGACAAAACTGGACAATGCATGTGAACTGTTTCGAATGAAGAAAATTCCTCTAGGAGTGCATTGTCCACAGACTGACCGCTCGAAATTTGACCACCTGTCACCGAAACAGAACTGGACAACTGATGCTGCGAAAGCTATTATAGCCCATACATAGATAGATGGTATTGTCCAAGGCATTTATCGATAATGCACCGAAGTATATCCCGTCAATTCTATTTCAGTTTCCCTTTCATTTACAGCAGATGTCATCTAATACAATCTCAGAACTTCTATGATGCCATTGTTATAGTGCACCAGACTTGCATCGAAGTCGATCATAAACAGCCTTAAGTACACTGGCCACGGAACAAGAACTAGAGACCAGCCTGAAATACTGCCCTAAAGTACTGCCTGAGAACATTAACCTTGGATCGATAGATAGCTAGTCTTCCCCAGATACTGCCCTTAGTACTGCCCTGAGTACACTGATCAATAGGAGAGCTATTATGCCAAAAACACAGCCTTCAGCACTGCTGTGAATACATTGACTAGTGACCATGAATCGATTGGTAGCGATTTTCTTGCCATAAATACTACCCTAAGTATACTCTCCTAAATAAAATAGCCACGGAACCAGAAATAGTCATGGTAAATACTGTCCTAAGAAGTGTCCCATACTGATCAGTGGCTAGTTAGACTTGCCCTACGTACTACCTTAGGTACTGCTTCAAGTACAACCCTAAGTACTGTACCGAGTACATGGATCATGAAACAAAAACAGTAACTCGATACTTACAATTATATAGCGCCTTTCTGGTACCCTTACCCTGGTTTCAAGCTCCAGGTTCTTGTCGTGGAAATCGGTCATCTGGGTTTTGATTCTCTTCGTCTCTTCTTTCGAATGAGTTGTTTCGATGTTCTGTCTCGCGGCTCCCGTTCGGAACTCCTGCAACTGGAAACAGACAGAGCTCACTATGAGGAAGAAGTAGATGATGATAATGGTGGAGAAGAAGAAAGAGAAGGGGAAGAAGGGGAAGAAGGAGACCCTAGTGATTGATTGATTGATTGATTGATTGATTGACTGACTGACTGACTGACTGACTGATTGATTGTTTGATTGATTGATTGATTGATTGATTGATTGAGTGAGTGAGTGAGTGAGTGAGTGAGTGAGTGAGTGAGTGAGTGAGTGAGTGAGTGAGTGAGTGAGTGAGTGAGTGAGTGAGTGAGTGAGTGAGTGAGTGAGTGAGTGAGTGAGTGAGTGAGTGAGTGAGTGAGTGAGTGAGTGAGTGAGTGAGTGAGTGAGTGAGTGAGTGAGTGAGTGAGTGAGTGAGTGAGTGAGTGAGTGAGTGAGTGAGTGAGTGAGTGAGTGAGTGAGTGAGTGAGTGAGTGAGTGAGTGAGTGAGTGAGTGAGTGAGTGAGTGAGTGAGTGAGTGAGTGAGTGAGTGAGTGAGTGAGTGAGTGAGTGAGTGAGTGAGTGAGTGAGTGAGTGAGTGAGTGAGTGAGTGAGTGAGTGAGTGAGTGAGTGAGTGAGTGAGTGAGTGAGTGAGTGAGTGAGTGAGTGAGTGAGTGAGTGAGTGAGTGAGTGAGTGAGTGAGTGAGCGTGATTGTTTGATTGATTCTTCGATTAATCAGACTTACTTTCATGTTATAGAAGCTTTCCATTTCTCCTCTGATATTATCGATCTTGTCGTCATAGACTTCCTGAATCTCCCGCAGAGCCTGACCCATCTCGTTCTTCCAATACTCGCGGTTCTCAGACGTCGTATCACGGTAGACTAACGCCGCCAACTCCTTCATCTCCTAGAAACACGGTAGCCGATTTGTTAGAGCGCTAACCCGTACTCTTCATGTGAAGAGTACGGTTTAGAGTCTCCTCCTCCCTTGAGGTGGTTACTGTGTAGGCACCTTGAGCAAGTCCTTCGCTCACAATTGCTCAGCGCCATCGATTGATGATTGATCATTAGATAGTGGAGCTTAATAGATGTAATAATAATAATAATAATAATAATAATAATAATAATAATAATAATAATAATAATTATAATAATAATAATAATAATAATAATAATAATAATAATAATAATAATAATAATAATAATAATAATAATAATAATAATAATAATAATAATAATAATAATAATAATAATAATAATAATAATAATAATAATAATAATAATAATAATAATAATAATCAGCCTCGAGACTGTGTTTATTGAAGGGTCTATGCGTGTCCCTCCGTCATCATGGCACTTAATATTGCACAGTTGAAGACCATCTTAAATGCCACGCAACATAACTTACTATCAGATCCATTAAACTGTAAGTTCCGTTAAACTGTAAGTTCCGATAAACTGAAAATCCTGTAAATTTGTAAATGCAATTATTTTTGCTACGATTATTGCAAATAATGTATGTATGCGTGCATGCATGTATGTATGGGAAGACTTAATGTAGCGCATTGTAGTTAAGGTTAACTGACAAAGGCGCTGTACCTATGAATATCTAACATATAAAAAAGTGCGTTATAAAGTGATGGTGAGTTCCCACCTGTTCGTGTATCGTTTTCATGAATTCCATCTGTTCCTCTAGAGTTTGACGTCTGTTCTCCGCATCCACGTGAAGCAATGTCTCATTATCCAAATCCTACGATGACATCAAATTATATATATTTAATTACAATGATTAAATACTAATTTGTAGTGATAATTGATTAGCTGAACGCATAAATGGGGCGCGCGAGTCATGCCCAATGAGTCTCATAACATTACCATGGCAACAGCGTCATACGCGACCTCCTTTATGACAAATCATCAATTGAGTGACAGGGCTAAGGGTCAAGGTCACGAGGATCATTCTACTTGCAGATGCCAACGCCGTGACCATTACAACCGCTTCAGCCGTAACATCCTTATTGACCATTCGTGAATTATCTGACAATTTCAAAACAGTTACCATGGCTACAGTGACCTAGGTCTTGACCGACCATTCATTCATCAGCTGAAAAGGTCATACGATCAAGGTCACAGGTCAAGGTCACGTTTTATTCGTCCCTTAGCAAAGTCTCGTCAGGCCAGACTGTTTATCCAAGCGGCGGGAATTTACGACTCGAGGTAATGGCCTCTCTTTAGTGATGCTGATGGCAACATCTATTGCCTCAGAGGCTGCCGATCCGTCGGAAGCGCTGGCTTATGGGATTGTCTGCAGCGACGTTGGGGATGCTGCAGTTGCAATTTATGATGCTCCTATACTTGTTGCTTCAACCTGTCTTAACGTAATGTCTGGGGACTTCAGACACCGTTGAGGTTAGGACGCTGATACACATCAGTTGTCTGGTGATGGAGGGCAGACATTATTGCCATACAGGGAACGTTTATACATTTATATAGCATCTCAAAGGCGCGTCTGTTATTGTCTAGACAATTAAAGAGTAAAGGCCGGCAGCAGGCCACAATGAATATCGTTAGACGCAAGAAAGTTCATAGGATTCTGGCCACATTATTATTGTCTGTTGTCTCGATACCTATAGTAAGATATTGTTGGAGACTTTTGTAGGAATTGTTAGAGAAAATTCTCTAGCAGCAGACCAGTACAATTGTGTTCTGACGTGAGACACACTAGTTTTTGTGCTATTGTCAGACCTGTATGTAGTATTGTGGCCTTTTAGTATTTACGAAGACAGAAGTGTCTAGTATGAGGCCGGAGTTAGTACGCTTTGGTGGAAAATGGTCCGTCTCTATGGAATTGTTTTCCACTACATGAAGCTACACTACACTACACTGGACTACAGTACAGTCAGAGCCGTAGCGACAAAGAACGTGGCCCCTCCGAACATGCGTCCGGGGCCCCTTACAATGCGGAAACTGGAATGCGATAATATACAATATAGCCTACAGGGTTCATATTATGTATACATAGGTTTACGCCTACTGTGTACATGTATTCCATTTCCGTATTTACGCAAAGCGCTTCTTTCGAGCCTTGTTCTCACGTTTATTTTTTGCCACTTTTAGGGGCCCCCTTCCATGCGGGGCCCCCTCCGGTCGGAGGGTAGGGAGGGCGGTCGCTACGCCTCTGAGTACAGTACACTATACTACATTACACAAGGCTACAATATAAAAACTAAATGTTCCGTCTCTATACTACACTATACTACACCACACCATACTATGCTACACTACACTGAACTACAGTACACTACAACATGGCAAACAATACTAGACTAGACTATCCTGGACTACACTGGACAAGACCATACAGGACTACACTACACAATACTAGAATAGAATACAATCCACTACACTACGTTGGACGACACTATTTACTACACTATATTGCACTACACTACAGAACGCTAACTATGCACTACACTATACTACTCTAAGCAAAACAACACCATACACAACACTAGTGTTGCTACACCCAGACATTGCTTCCAAAAATGGATCTCCTGTGATGAAAGTCGACGCCATTTGCAAAACGGAGACTGCGAATTGCTGCTGATGCTGTTTTAAGCTCCTCATGAGGCGGAAGGGTAAGACGATGAGAGGAAACAAAGGAGGCCCCGAATGATGATGAGGCTGGACGCTGCGTCCGTTAAGGAACCGACTTCTGTTAAGAGCACGCGTTATTGCCTCACTCGCCATCACATAGATTTTCAGTCGGTGACAGTTCCACGGCCGACTATCCCACAAGGGCAATTGATCTCTGTCTCTCTCTCTCTCTTTCTCTCTCTGTCTCTGTCTCTGTCTCTGTCTCTCTCTCTTACTCTTTGTCCCTCTCGTTGTCTGTTAATCCCGCCCTGTCTCCTAAGTAATCTATGTCTTTCTCTATCTGGTCCACCTTAATCTTTCTCCTGCTCAGTGTTTCTGCTTCTCTATCTCTTTGTCTCTCTCCCTCTATCCTGCTCTTTCTCTCTTTCTCTTTCTGTCTCTGTCTCTCTCGCTCTCTCATCTGTCTCTGTCTCTCTGTCTCTCAGTCTCTGTCTCAGTCTCTTTCTCTGTCTCTCTCTGTCTCTCTCTTTCTCTCTCTCTACTATAATATTCCAAAAATATTTCTTTCTTTCTTCTCTTTCTCGCCTTCTCTGTTTGTCTGTCTGTCTGTCTGATCCCTTTCTATGATGATGTCTGCTTGTCTTTCTGCCTATGTGCATCTCTCTGTGTTTCCCCTGCTTATGTGAGCCTTTCGTGTCCGTTCGTCTGTTCTTCTGTCTGTCCCTCCGTCTGTCTGTCTGCCTGCCTGCCTGCCTGTCTGTCTGTCTATCTGCCCGTCCTCCTGTCTATCTGCCCGTCTGTCTGTCTACCTGTGTTCCACTGTATGTCTTTTACAGCACCTAATCGAGCCCGTCTGACAAAAACAATTTATTTATGGTCATCCTGGAAGCATTTGATGAGGATCTCCAGGAGTAGATAACTAGCGTACAGCCGTGTGATGTATTCATCCACCGTGCATTTGCATCGTGGGGAATTTACCCCGTGGGGGACACTGACAACCCCGTTTTGTCACGGTGGTAGTCGTCTTGTATAGAGAATGATGACGTTGTAAATGTGCGTTGGCAAAACAACGCCTGCCTCTGTTGTCATTAGCGACGGTTCCCATTGCCACCATTGTTGCTGTCATCAAAGGCAGTTTCAGCGATATGCCGCCAAAACAACTCCGACCCGATCCAGTATATTGTTACCAGAGGGTCATTAAAGGTACAGCATAAAAACATATGTATATACATACATATATGATATAATATATACGTATATAATACATATGTATGTTTATATAGACCCACGTTCCTGTTCTGTGCCTTGCAGAGCGGTTTCCGTGTTGATCCCGGATATTATTCTTCTTGTCATTGAGCAGATCGCAAAAGGCAATTTCCATATGTCTACGGTCATAAATGGATGCGTATGATTCTGACGGACTTTTGTCTCAAGAGCATTTTAGCGTTTGATGACAGGTAGGGTAAGGTAAGTCAAGGTGAAGTAGTTCGTGTAAGATACTTGTAAGCATAATTGCAAATTCATATAGCGCAACTTCGCGGGCAACTCATCAGAGTCGGTCCAGACCTAACACTGAAGAGCGCAGTGTTTGACGACCTGGGTGGCTCTATACAGGAACACAGAGCTCCCTCTGATGTTCCGGGGTCCAACCCCCGATCATCGATGCTCGGTCGAGGAGCAGGATCTTGTATGTAATGCGATCCTCAACCGGAAGCCAGTGCAGTGGCTCTCGCATGTAGTTTGAAACAACGAGAATTTGGGCAGATTGGCAGTGCGGTTAAGGACGGACTGAAGCTTACGGATTGTGACCTTCGGCGTGGTAAGAACCGCAAGGTAGTAACTTGTCTTTTCAATCACAATAATTTGATTGTAATTATACAATCAGCGATCTCCTGTCTTATGGCAACAGGGTCTTGTTGTTCATATGATATCATGGACAACCCCTCTTATCTGATGCAGCCTTCGTGAATGCGCTGGTGCCCTACACTTAGCTTTCATTCAGAGTTGCAGAATTTTCGGGATTACGATTACGATTACCAGAGGCAATAAACTTATCGCAAACATCTTCCGTAGATCTGGCTACAGGGCGCTATGTAAATGCTCGAAAAGGTACACAGACACATGTAGCTTATACAGCTGAGCACCTGCAACAGATTTACCTGTATTAACTTACCTGTCTGCCTATACAGGTGATAGGCCTACTCACTGCCGTGATGACATAAAGGCTTTAATGGAGCTAATTAGCTATAAGGCAGCTGCGTCAACAAGAGTAAGGACGAGAACAATAAGAATATTGCAAGATTAGTAACAGTAGATTAAGGTATAGTGAGGCAGGGTAAGTATACTGAGAATGGTATGGTAGGGTTGGGTAGGGTAGAGTAGGAAGGTTCGAGTAATGTGAGGTAAGGGAGTGTAAGATGTGATAAGGGAGGAGAAATCAAGGTTCTGTAAGGTAGGTTAGTCTTAGGAAAGGTAAGATGAAATAAGGTGAGATTAGGTCAGGTTGAAAAGGGCACGGTAAGGTTTGAATTGGATGAGGTTTGGTTGGAATTTGGAGAAGTAAGGTTTGCAACGTTAACATCGGAAAAGGTAAGGAATGGTTGGAATTGGGAACAGTAGGGTTGAGTTTTGGGCAGGCAGTATTGGAATTGGGAAAGGTAAGATTGGATTTGGGAAAGGTAAGGTTTGGTAAAGTCAGCATTAGGGATGGTTGGAATTGGAAAAGTAAGGTTTGGTAACGTCGGAATTGGGAAGGTAAGGCATGGTTGGAATTTGGAATGGTAAGGTTGGAATTTGGGAAGGTAAGATTTTGTAACGTTAGAACTGAAAAAGGTAAGGCAAGGTAGGGTTGGAATTGGGAAAGGCAAGGATGGAATTATTGGA
>OY744614.1:45514188-45544188 GCA_963556255.1 Allolobophora icterica | reverse complement strand
TGGAAAATTGCTGGAAAACTTCCGAAATCTGCTCCGGTGATCTGCGTCTTTTCCCTCGTTTTCCTCAACCTCTTCCCAAGGAAATCTCTGGAAAATTGGCGAAATCTTCTCCGTTAACACACCCGTCTTCGTCAGCCTCTCTTCCTACTCTGTCAGGGTTCTGAAAAGGCCGGCTGGTCCGATCGCTAGCACGTTTCACCAACAGACCGAACGTCTGTGCAAGCAGGAGAGGATGTAAATTATGCAGAACCTGGGTCTCTGGGAGACCGGTGTCTTTACATAATTTATCACAGGCACTGGCTTCGGCTTCTGCCGCCCTAGACAACCGATGTCATCGCGTTGAATGGCACGCGGTGATGGCCACTGGTACCGGAAGCGTTGAAGCCAGTCATCTGCCTACGCATGCGTAGCTCTGTCTATCTGGCTGTCTGTCTGTCTTTCTCTCTGTCTGTCTGCTGTCTGTCTGTGTGTCTTTTTGTCTCTCTGCTATCTACATGTGTGTGTCTATTTGTCTGTCTGTCTGCTATCTGTCTGTCTCTCTGTTGTCTGTCTGCTGTCTGTGTCTGTCTCTCTGCTGTCTGTTGTGTCTGTTTATCTGCTGTCTGTCTGTTTGTATGTCTGTTTGTGTTTGTGCCTCTCTGTCTGTTTGTCTGTCTGTCTGTCTGTCTGTCTGTCTGTCTGTCTGTCTGTCTGTCTGTCTGTCTGTCTGTCTGTCTGTCTCTCTCTCTCTCTCTCTCTCTCTCTCTCTCTCTCTCTCTCTCTCTCTCTCTCTCTCTCTCTCTCTCTCTCTCTCTCTCTCTCTCTTAAGCCTTTAAAAGCTGTTGTTCTTTGAGCATTTCTGTAAGCCTGTGTGTTCAACTGTCTATCGATAAACCTACGTCCATCTGTTGGTTTATCTGTGCTGTTAAATGTATCTTTGTTTGTCTGTCTGTCTGTCTGTCTGTCTGTTTGTCTGTCTGTCTGTCTGTCTGCCTGCCTGCGCTTAGGTTTAGAGTAGTGTTGTGGAAATTTGGAGTTTACAATTACGATTACGTTTGCCGCTGTCGGTCTGTATGTCGGTCTGTCTGTTTGCATGTCCGTGTGCCTCTCTTTGTATGGCTGCGGTTGCTGAACGTGACCTTCTTGTGCAAAGGGTCGTAAGATACTGGTCCCTTGCGTCTGCTAGATCTTACTTGTGTTCCTGTATCTCAGCATATTGTTGTTGGTCTACTTGTGCAAACGGAACCACGCCACCGTATATCTACAGTAGCCTGTCTGTCTGTCTGTCTGTCTGGTTGGCTGTCTGTCTGTCTCTCTGTCTGTATGTCTGCCTGTCTGTCTGCCTGTCTGTCTGTCTGCCTGACTGTCTGTCTGTCTGTCTGTCTGTCTGTCTGTCTGTCGGATTATATTATCTGGCCTGGCTGTCCTCGAGTATTTACCCGAATATCAGTGTGAATCTTTTCGTTTATCAGTCTCGGCCTTCCAGTTGCTACATCTCCCTCTTGTTGTTTGTATGGATGCGTATGGCTTTCTGGTTCCCTGTCTTTATGGTTGCACATGTTTCTCTCTGGTCTGGTTGTCTTCTTTGAAGCGGTTCTGTATGTCGGTATCTGTCGCATAGGTGTTCTGGGTGTCCTTTGGTGTCTTGGGTGGCTCTGTATGGGTGTCTTTGAGTGTTTCTGGGTGTCTCTGGGTGACTCATATGGCTCTGGGTGTTTCATGGGTGTTTCTGCGTGACTCCCTTTCTACATCTGTCTCCTGTTGTTGTCTGTATGCATGCAGACATATGTCTCCCTGTTTCTTTACCTCTTCGTGTTTCTATGTCTATATGCCTGCACGCTTGCGTATGCATGTTTCTAAGTCTCATGTTGTCTGTATGTGTGCATGTGCCCGTGTCTCTCTCTCTGACTGCATGTGTGCATACGTGTGTCTGGTCCTCGTTTTAGAATCGGGTCGTGTCCGGTTTCTAAGCAGCGCTGTTGATAAATTTCCTCGCCTTTGACCGGGTTTTCGCCAGAGGTCTACGTCGGTGAAAATCCACTACCATCGCTCAATAACACGCAACACCGAATCAATTGCATTGCTGCCATCCGCAGCATTAATGATGATGATGATGATGATGATGATGATGATGATGATGATGATGATGATGATGATGATGATGATGATGATGATGATGATGATGATGATGATGATGATGATGATGATGATGATGATGATGATGATGATGATGATGATGATTATGATGATGATGATGATGATGATGATGATGATGATGATGATGATGATGCTGATGATGATGATGATGATGATGATGATGATGATGATGATGATGATGATGATGATGATGATGATGATGATGATGATGATGATGATGATGATGATGGATGATGATGATGATGATGATGATGATGATGATGATGATGATGATGATGATGATGATGATGATGATGATGATGATGATGATGATGATGATGATGATGATGATGATGATGATGATGATGATGATGATGATGATGATGATGATGATGATGATGATGATGATGATAAGGGATACAAATTGAATGACCAATTGCCAGAAGACAAGGGAGAGAAGGAGACAGAGCCCTGCCTGCATTGCGATGCGTATTAGATCATATCTATATGGGATCTATATATATGGGACCCATATGGGGCCTAGATGGGCTCCGTTTGGGCATGCTGGAAGAGGACGAGGGAGACTAGAAGGCAGAGGATTGATCAGTGCAAGAATTCTTGTAGAGGTGAGACTTTAGTCTGGGGTGGAAGCCTGAGGGGTGGAGGCAGATGACAGATGGGTGGGCGCTGTTTGATTTGGGACCGGGATCACATATTATGCAGTACAAGAGATATAGCACGAGTTACAATGAGCGCCCTCAAGTGGCGTTATATACATTTTCAATTACAATTACAATTTCTCATACTTAATGTCTTAAGGATTTCTGAACACTGATTGAAATTTGATGACGAATTTTCTTTTCTTGTTGACAAGTTAAGTCTGTTTAGGATAAGAACGATAATGCCTTTGATAGGTTAAAGGTTTTTGAGCTACAGAATATAAATTTGTAATCATATTTACAATTACATTTATACTGTCTTGCTTTGCACCTGAAGAAGTCAAGGTTTCTTTTAGGACTGCAGATTTTAACGATTAATTCATCGATTAATACTTAAAATGTTAATCGATTAATTTTTACTTGTTCGATTAATTTTCTTACTTACTTAGTAATGTCAAGCGGCCCATTTCCGGAGTAAACAATACAGCGAATAATGATACTCTGAAACGTTTCAGTGGAAAATTAAGCGATCATTTTGCATTTAAGGTAAATGCTGATGAAAAATCGAAGATGGCAACAAAATTAACTATCTTCATTGCAAAAAACCGTTCGCTTACCGTAGTTCAAACACATCACTGTCGTAGTAACTGACTCAGTGACTACAATTCTAACAGCTTTTCATGCTTTACGGAACAGGTGCTAAGTTAATCAAATTTAATCGATTAATCGAAGTTAAATTTTGGAGATGAATCCATTAATTTTTTTATTAGTACCAGCGCTAGTTCTTTACATTCCGTACAACTTAACGTAACGAAGGTGATCGTTCATTATGTAAATCAGTTGCCTCAATGTTTACTACAATTTCACTCAAAGCGACATCGATAGCTGACTACGTGTTATGAAAACAGCGCTATTGAAGTTACTACGACAAATGGCGGCTCCTCTAACTTGTCTCTTAGTTCTCTCAGGCAACCGGACTTTGACCTCCACACGAGATTCCTGGACCACCCCTCGGACGCGTCAATAAGCTGGTGCCCTGCGGCTAGCTTTCATGGTACCGCTTTAGAAATTTTCAGTTCGATGACGATTACGAGAACTTTAGACTAAGGTCAAAAGCAGAAATAGGAAAACTAGAAAATTAGGAAATGAGAAAATTTGGAAATTAGAAATGGGAGAATTGGGAAATTAAAAGTTAGAAAATTAAAAATTAGAAAATTCGGAAATTATAAATTAGAGAATTAGGAAATTAGAAACGAGAAAATTATAAATTTTGAAATAAGAAAATTTGAAAATCAGGAAATTAGAAATTAGACAATTGAGAAGTAGAAAATCATAAATCAGAAATTAGAAATTAGCCCATGTTACGTCAAATTGTACTTGTAGATTTAAAGTACCACTACTTCTGTAATTATATTTGAAGTGTCCGTCTAATGCGACACTGAAATTGAACAGCACGAGTTAAAGGCGTAGCTGAGTAATATTGTATTATGAATGGCAAGCACTGATACAATCTTGTACGGCTATTAATGCTCCATGATGTCAATGCAATTGAATGAGTTTATCGTGCCATGATGAGATAGATATAGATATTGTCGATCAGTTCAGCGTTGAAAGGTGGAGCGGACATCGTGGAGTACCTCTGAAGTCGATAGAGGCAGACGTCCCGTCGGCGGTAGTCGCTTGTTAAACTTGCTGAAATATAGAATAAATCTGTCACACTCGAGAGACATTTAACGGAGAGAGGGATAAATGGATAAATGGATGGACTGATTGGTGTGACTAAACGGGTGAGTGACTAGATGGGAGGGTGGATGGATGGATGGATGAATAGAGCGGTAGATCGATTCGGGGATAAATGAATGAATGAATGGATGGATGGATGGATGGATGGATGGATGGATGGATGGATGGATGGATGGATGGATGGATGGATGGATGGATGGATGGATGGATGGATGGATGGATGGATGGATGGATGGATGGATGGATGGATGGATGGATGGATGGATCGATGGATCGATGGATCGATCGATCGATCGATCGATCGATCGATCGATGAAAGATCTGACAGACAAAAAACAGGTCGATCTGTACACCGATTAGTGAATATTATTTACATTTAATCGACCTAATTCTTCAGCTGATCTGTAAGCGCACGTATAAGGCAGTGTTATTTTCGTTCCTAAAATCATTTTAGTTTTAGTTTCTATTTCTGTCAGGTGTCAATCATTTCTATTTAGTTTCAGTTTTAGTTTTTTAGTTTTCAATCATTTTCGTTTCTATTTCGTTTCTATTCCTGAAATCATTTTAGTTTTAGTTTAGTTTCAGTTTCTCAAAACCAAATCATTTTAGTTTTCGTTTTTCAAATCATTTTAGTTTTAGTTTTCGTTTCTCACATCATTTTACTTTGAATGTAAGTTCTGAAAAAGTAGGTTAGCTTACCTTTAATGAAGAAGAAATTACTTGAGACCCTTATTCCGCTAATAAGGCTCTCAGGTAATTTCTTCTTCATTAGGTCCTTTCAGGTGCCCCAATTGTGCCCATCCGAGCATTCATAGTGTAAGACGATTTATGTATAACGTGTACTGTAAACGAGTTGATGGACCAATAAACTGGTGGTTATGGTTATGGTTATGGTTATGACAAAGTTGGTTATAGACTTTAGTCGCTTTATATATTCTGTAGAATCAGTCGTGTATGGGGTTCTTTTCTTGAAATGCAGGCATCCACAGTCTGTATTGACGGGCTCTCCCTATCCTCCACTTTACGCTTAGACTGTGTTCTCTTGTTTCTATCTTCCTTTGAATTTAAGAGTGTGTGAACCTCGGCATGGTTATGACTTATGTGTGATTTAAGATTTGTTGGATTTTTACCTGCAATAAAAAATTACAAAATATGTTTCTTATTGTGATTACTATATTTTCACATAGCCTACTAAAGTAAGGGTGTGTAGCCAAAAGACGGATGCCGAAAAAGTAAAAAAAGCGAGTATGATGCGTAAATTGCGTAGTTACGTACCAGCTATGCGAACACCACACGGCTCTCCTTTGTCATTCAGAACTGTACATCGGCTTTTGTCGTTATCTTCTTCATATATAAAGTAATCCCATACAATACTTTCGCGTATCCTACCGGATAAAAGCTTTACTAGACTCATTATTAATAACAAATTTCGTAAACATGCACCCATAGTTTGACAGAAATTGTAGACCGCAAACAGGAATAATTTTAGATATGTAGACATGCGCCGTTCAACTGCCGCGCCGATAATTTAATAAAAGAGATTTAATAAAAGAGATGTCTGGATTTTCATTTCGAATCTTGTTTTTAATAAAATACATGGTTGGATTTTCAATACTTTTCGTTCCAAAAATCATTTTCGTTTTAGTTTTTATTAGTTTTACATCCATTCTTTTTCGTTTTTATTTAGTTTTCGTTTCCAAAATCTTTTTCGTTTTCGTTTTTATTTCGTTTCCATTTCTAAAATCTTTTTCGTTTTAGTTTTCGTTTTCGTTAACGATTGACTTTTCTTTTTCGTTTTTATTTCGTTTTCGTTAACGATAATATCACTGGTATAAGGAATCCACAATCCGATTAATAGCCGCATTCCTTCTACCTTGCCTGACTCTGAAAGAACTCACCAGCACTTGCGAACTGTTAGTTGTTCTTCTTATCCGAGCATTATAACATGCAGAGAACACGTATAGGCTGACCACTAAGACTTCGAAAATTCCGGCTACTAGCAGAAATATCCCCACATACAAAGAGAACCTAGAGCAGTCAGAAAAATTAAATATTTATTACGAACAATTTGCATTACATACATGTATGTATATATGTATGTATGTATGTAATTATATATGTATGTGTGCATGTATGTATGTATGTAATGTATGTATGTATGTATGTATGTATGTATGTATGTATTGTAGCTATATATTTATAAGGAGCCTCTCACAGTGATCACCAATTGGAGGCGCTCCCAAACATACATACATACATTCATACATACGTATAGACATACTAACATACATCCATCCGTGCATACTAACATACACAAATATATACATACAGACAATGTATGGAGATTTTTGAGAGATACTATGACGCCATTTAGTCCCTTAACAGTGTGAATCTGAGTTTCGTTAAACACCTATAATTCGACCGAGTTTAAACTCACCCCTCAAAGGCTCCAACCCCGCTGACTATTAGTGCTCCCAAGATTATTTCCACAGCTGCAGCAGTTGCCAGAATGCAAACACACACCGAACCTCGATCGCGTCCGCAGCACTGCCGTGGATTTTGCCGGTTCAACGATCGACCTGCCTCTACAGTTCCATAAGCGGCTTGATTCGGATGCTGGCCAAGGAGATGCGCTGATCCACTCACGCGGATGACACGAGGAAGGGTACGAGGAAGGGTTGGGAGAAGGTTACCAGCGACGACAGCCGGGTGAAATATTGACATAACGCAATCGTATAGATGACTTTAAGCTTTATTAACCAGGAATAGGGCAGCAGATTGTGTGACGCAAAAACTACAATGCAACAAACTGAGAAACTCATTTTCATTAACGTATTCATAAGTTCATTTTCTCATGTACGTGTAAGTGGGTGTTTGTATGTATGAATGTGAATCATATGTTTTTGTATAGAAGTCGGTATGTATGTATGTGTGTTTGCATATATGTTTGTATATATGTATGTTTGTAAATATGTACGTGCGTGTGTGTGCATGCATTTATGCATGTGTATATATGTATGTGTGTATGTGTGTATGTATCAACACTTAAAATCGCGTGTTTTAAATATAGGGGCCTACACGTAACAGAAAGCGGTTCGTCCATAACTAAATGTTTTATGGCAATTTAAATTATATGCTGAACAAAGTTGACCGTGCAGTTCTCAGACTGATGGCGCGTGTTTAGCGCCTCTGTGAGGCTCTTAAGAGGCGCTGTATAGATGTTTTATTACATTACATTACATTACATTGCAAGAAATTCCAAAAGGAACTACAGCGACATGGGAAGGCACGACTGGCTAGAGTTTATGTACGCAAGCGCGGCATCCGCATATCTCTACGAGTAGCATAACGCAACAATCCGCGAACTGATCGGCGTGTTCTGCTTCTTACTTATTTACATTACTTTTTTGCGAGCAACGTGCAAGCTCCGTCATCTTGATCGATACACGTGTATTTTCATAACGGCGCTATAGAAATCTTAAACTGGGTCGCGAGACAAACGTTCGAGTAACAACTTTGTCCTAAGTCGTTGCAAGGGAGTTCTCTCAGCGGGTTTGTACCCGCAACAGTTGGATTATATACCCAGCGTCATATATCAAATATAAGGTTACTGCCGTGCCACCTAAGACTGTTTGATATCCATTCATCAACATCATCATCGTCGGCTCCTGACGCCAGCCATTTGGCGGCAATGGGTACGAATAAATTATCTCCATTGTCCTCGGTCATTTATCAAGTCTATTGCCCCCCTTAATGTTAGTCCAAGTGATGTTTTGTCCTCATATATATTATCTATCCAGCGTAGTCTTGGGCTGCCTTTGTGTCTTTTCCCTTCGAATCTTGCATGTAGTGCTATGTGTGGGATTCGGTCAACTGGCAATCTCTCTACATGTCCAAACCATCGGAGTCTTTGCTGAACGACTTTGTCTAGCAGAGTTATTTAGATACCTAATTCATTTATAATCCATCATCCTGCATTAACCGAAAGTAAATTAACAATTACTATCGCAGCGATATACTTGCTTTGAAAATTGTAAGACAATTCCTCGCTTACTGAAACGGATTTAATTGTGAAAGCAATAACAAGGAATTTCAAAGGTAATTTTCGATGATTGACCTTACGTTGACCTACCTTTGTTGTATGACAATGCACTTGGATGCCATTGCATCGTGACTCATTGTCACGAGTGTCCCAGACTACGAAACTCCTAGTGTGCTGCATTTTTTTAACGGTGAGTGGGCTATTGATTTTCTACTATATCACGTGCCTCAACTGCCTCAGTATCCTCTAGACATCACTGCACAGGCTTTCCACTCAAAAACTAAAGTCCCACCTCTTCAAGAATCCCTAATCTATCCAATCCTCCACCTTCCAAGCGTTCTCGTCCCCAACGAGAACCGCCTTAACAGCTCCTCCGCTCTCTGTCACTGTCTCTCTCTCTCTCTGTGTATCTCTCCCTGTCTCTCTTTCTGTCTCCGTGTGTCTGTCTCTGTCTGTCTGTCTGTCTGTCTGTCTTTCTGTCTGTCTGGCTATCTATCTATCTATCTATCTATCTATCTATCTATCTATCTATCTATCTATCTATCTATCTATCTATCTATCTATCTATCTATCTATCTATCTATCTATCTATCTATCTATCTATCTATCTATCTATCTATCTATCTATCTATCTATCTATCTATCTATCTATCTATCTATCTATCTATCTATCTATCTATCTATCTATCTATCTATCTATCTATCTATCTATCTATCTATCTATCTATCTATCTCTATCTGTCTCTGTCTCTCTATCTCTCTGGTCTCTCTGGCAATCGGACTCGGATCTTCACTGAACATCTCTGGACAATCCATCTGGAACGACGCAGCGCTCGTGCATAAGCTGGTGCCCTGCGCTTAGCTTTAAAGTAGAAAGCCTGCGCATGGGTGATGAGTAGAGGAGCCTGAGGCAGATGACGGTGGGTAAGCGGCAGTATTGGTGGAGGAACTGAGAATATGCGGAATTCAGGGAAAGTCGTCCCAGAGTTGAGGTGCAGTGTGGGATATGGGTCGGTTGGAGAACTTTACGCGAGTAGTGACTGGGGGGACGGGAGAAAAATTAGATAGGAGGTTGATCTGAAGGTTCTTTGGATTGGAGTATTTTAAGCAGTTATAGGTTAGCGAAAGGACATTGAAGTGGATGCGGGATTTTCAGCCAGTGGAGTGATTTAAGGACGGAGTGATAGATACAATTGCTCAGCGCCATCGGTTGATGTTTGGTCATTAGACAGTGGCGCTTAATAACTGTATGATAATGACGATGTTAACAACACTAATACTAAGGAAAATGTATTAGCGTGCTTTACTGACAACCCTGATGTCGTGATTTCACCGCTCAGGCGGCTCAGCTAAGACTTGACTGCAAATCAAGATTTTCTAACACTAGCGCTCTCTAGCGAACTCTGCGATAAACTGTTCTCTGACTCTTTCACTCTTCTACATTCTCCTCTTCACCGTCCTCGTTCTTTTCTTTACTTTTTATCCTCCTCTTCCTTCCCTTTTGTTATAATGTGTGTATGTGTGTATGTATGTATGTATGTATGTATGTATGTATGTATGTACGTATGTATGTATGTATGTATGCATGTATGTATGTATGTATGTATGTATGTATGTATGTATGTATGTATGTATGTTTGTATGTTTGTATGTTTGTATGTATGTGTGTATGTATGTATGCATGTACAATAATAGTAATAATAATAACAATGACGATTTCTACGACGCCGTAACATAGCCTTGCCGTTACATTGGTGCCTCACAACCTATAGGCTTTAGAAAACAGATAAGTTTTAAGTTTGGATTGGAAGAACTCTACTGAGTCTCGGCAGATCGTATCGCGGAAGGGAGACTATTCCAGCAAAATAAGGTAAAGATCGAGAAAAAAACTGAAAAGCCGCCCACCAGCAGCCACAAGCGGCGATCCTATAGGCATGTGTATGTATGCATGTATGTATATATGTATGAATGCATCCAGGGATTGTTTTAACGTGCAATGATACACAAAATGTGCAGTGATAAAAGGCTGTTAACCACCGTTTGTACACGAAAAGAATTATTATTTATTTATATTTATAATTTATGTGCGCTCCGGCGCTCGCCATGTGCAGTGATAAATTTTCCTTAAAACATGCCCTGAATGCATCTATATTAATCTATTGCTAGCTAGCTATGTATCAATCGATCGCTCTTTGTTTGCTTCTTTAGTTCTTGCGTTCTCACTCTCTTAATCGATTGTAAACTTATTCTTCTTGTTGTACTTTTTCTTCTCCACCTTCTTCTTCTTCTACTTCTTCTTCTGCTCCTTGTCCTTGTTCTTGTTCTACTTCTTCTACTTCTATTTCTTCTTCTTCCTCTTCTTCCTCCTCCTCCTCCTCTTCCTCTTTTTCTCTTTTTCTTCTTCTTCATCATCATCATCTTGTTCTTCTTCTTCTTCTTCCTCCTCCTCCTCCTCCTCTTCCTCTAGCTATTTGATACTAGTTCTAAAACTATGGATAACAAAGAAAACAATGAAAATCATATTTCAGTGTTCCGGAAAAAGACACACATGGCTGTATGCATGTGGTTCCAGATTGATTGAACGCTCGCCTTCAAAGACGTAGTGTACGGGTTCGAGCCTTCTCCCCTAACAATGGTCACTTTGCATGGACCTCGACGAGGTCCACAATGCTCAGTTGTTTGCGCAATCGATTTATATCTTGTCAATAAAAAAATGTGGCGCCACTTAAACATGCGAATGAAATTTCTATGCCTGGCAGAGTGTGTGAACAATGGGGCGGGTGTGCATGGGTAATTCGTTGTGTGGTCAGAAAGCGGTTCTGTTTGAAGGCGCCTGCAGGGCGTTCTTCCATCGGCTTACGACCGATTCGGTCGAACTGCGAGCGCAAATATTTGCCACAACAGAGAAAGAGATAGAAAGCGAGGAGAGAGGGAGGGAGATAGATAGATAGATAGATAGATAGATAGATAGATAGATAGATAGATAGATAGATAGATAGACAGAGAGACGGAGAGACAGAGACAGAGACAGAGAGAGAGAGAGACAGAGCGATCGGGCGGGAGGGAGGTAGCAAAGGAACAAGAGAAAGAGGCAGTGAAAGAGAGATACGGAGAGCACAACACAGACGAGAAATTTGCAGATGAGTAGTCTATTTTACAGATGAATAGTCAATTCCACAGATGAATAGTCAATTCTACAGATGAACAGTCCACTCTACAGATGATTCCACGAATGAATAGTCCATTCCACAGATGAATAGTCAATTCTACAGATGAATAGGCCATTCCACAAGTGAATAGTTGATTTCACAGATGAATAGTACATTCCTCGGATGAACAATCCGTTAATAAAACCAGTGGCGTCATCTATCGATGTCACGGTGACCTGAATCGTTGTCCCGTGGCAACTTTCAGACACCGAGGACTTTCTTCCTGAAACTCAGCACTACGCTAATTGTGTGCTCTTCCGCCACACCAGACACAGGCGGAAGGATTCTCTCTCAGATCCATCTCCAGTTACTAGTCACACACAGGCACCAGCTTCTTCCCGTTCAGGTATAACCATACCATAACCATAACCATAAAAGAACCATAAATTTTTATTACTTCTTGTAACACGTGATATAAGAACAATAAGATCATCTACTCCCATTGATTACAGGAAGCAAAGGGAGAGAAACCCTTACAGGACATATAGGTCCTGCTGAGAGGGTTACCCTTGTACATAAAAATGATAGTAATTGGCTATTTTATATAGTCTATAATATTCTATATAGACGAAGTGTAATGTCATTTCCTCCCTATCTGTGTCCACATTTGCATGTTACGCACAAACGCCCATGCGCACTGTTACTTAGTATTCATGGGGAGGGGTCCTAAGTATTATTCTGGGGGTCCATAGAGTAGTGGTAACATCACTGGCGTGAAGAGCAGTAGGTAGCGGGATCGCTTCCTGCAACCCGCAGGTCCACTCAGCCTATCATTCGCGAGATGGCGCGTTGTTAAAATGAGATGTAGGACGTGATGGGCGCCTTGCATGGCTGCCGTATACAGTTAAAATTCGACTCCTGTAATAACTTGTGATCATCCGTTCATACTGATTTGAAATCATACTGCGTAATTGTCAGTTTCAAAATATTAAAGGAAGATTGTGAACCGCTGGCCGAGGCGGCATAGTTGTAACGGCTTAATTGTGACGTCACTGGCCTTGGCAGCTTCCAAATAATCAATATTCATGACCAATGACGTCGATGTTTACAAATGACGACCTAATTCAAAGTCAAACGAAGTGATCGAAAAAGCCTATACATTAGGCCCCGCATAGCAAGATTGTTATTTAATCGATCGACTTTGTATAGCCGTTTCAGTTGTTTTCTTTGTTCGTTAGTATAATTATGCAATCCTCAAAGAAGGGATTTTTACTCCGCTTTTTACGGTCTCGTCAATGAAGTGACTCATCGCAATACTTTCGAACGCGATCATGGATGACGATCCTCTGAAGGAAACGTCATGCTAGAGAGTGTATATGGAAAATGTGTTTACGCAAAACATTGTTTACGATGACATTTTCATAAATTTTGAAGGTCATAATAAATTCACGGGCAAACATCTAGTATTATATAGTTACTTACTAAGTATGTAGAGTCTTAACTATTCAACTAAGAATCAAAATTAAATCATATTGAATGTCATGTATATGTATGTATGCCTCTTTTCCGCAAACGCTTGAAGACAATTCTGCTCGTTCGTGGTTTCGTTTGGTTACGTTGTGAGTGCCTCTTGAAGAACATCTCTGGAAATGACGCCTTATAAATTTGCAATTACAATTCCAATTCCAATTCCACTGTTATCACAATTGTTATTTTAAAAGCATCGATATTGTTTGTAATGATTTAGTGACGTTGAATTCCATTATTGGTTTTCGATTAATTTTGCAATTTCGATTTTTTTTAAATTCGCCTCAAAATGGTGAGTTATGTCGAGCCTTTCTGAAAACCATTTCGAAGTGAGATTGCCCTTTCCAAACTTAGCGATTAACTCGCATCGAAATTTGACCCGAAGCACTCGATATAAAGCTGAGCTGGCAAGATGGCGCCACAGGACGAGGAAAATGACAGCAGCGCTGAGGACGATTTGTCAGCGATAGAGAAATCGCTGCAGAAAATATTCGCTTGAAATGACCCGCAATCATTTCAGGATGACGGTGCATAACATTTCGACCAGACAGACTGACAGAATGACAGGCAGACATACCGATACATATACACACATACATGTATAGATACATGCATAGATACATACACAAATAAAAACGATAGATACTTACACAAATACATGAATACATACACACATATATACATAAATACGTGCACACATACATACACGCATCCATAAACATATGCATACATGCTTACATACATACAACATACATATACATCTACATAGATATATACATATTTATGCATACAGGAAGACATGCTGAACGACAGACAAGGCGACAAGTCGACCTATATAGAGAGACAGACAGACAGACAGACAGACAGACAGACAGACAGACAGACAGACTTAGAGACCAAGACGACAGTTGACTAACCAAAATATCGACAGACAAATACACCAATAGACAGGGTGATACAGAGACACACACAGGCAGATATATAGAGATACGCAGGCATACATAGAGAGATACACAGACATAGAGATATACGCAGACAGACACAGAGATATGCAGACACATGATGATACGCATGCAGACATATAGAGACAGACAAACATATGGAGATACGCAGGCAGACTCAGTGATACGCAGACAGACATAATTATAGAAATACGCAGACAGACCTATATGAAGATACGCAGAAAGACTTGAGAAAGATACACAGACAGACATAGAGAAACACAGAGACACAGAGATACGCAGACGGACATAGAGAGACACACAGACAGACATATAGAGATACGCAGACAGACCTATGGAGATACGCAGAAAGACAGAGAAAGATACGCAGCAGACATATAGACATACGCAGACAGACACAGATATACGCAGACGGACATAGAGAGACACACCCAGACATATATTGAGATAAGTAGAGTAACAGCCGAGGGCCATGATATGGGCGACGTTCACGCGAAGTACCAGTTGACCGACTTTGATGATATTTGGATCAAAGGTTTTCAATTAGAGTCGACGAATCCTTCCGACGGTTGATGTATTGAAAGTCGGTCGTCATAGAATTGCAAAACGTTTCTCGTTCTTTGATAACGAGGAAAGTCATTCAGAAAGTCTCAAACGGTCTTTCAAAGGCAAACAAACAGTCTGCTGTCTAACTACAGTAGCCCAGCGGATAGAGGACTCGACCTGTAACCCAGAGAGTACGGGTTTGAGCTTCCTCAACTCAGGCGGTAATTGTGTAGTCACCTCGAGCAAGTCCTTCGCTCAGAACTGCAACAACGCCATCAATTTGTTGTCGTGTGTAATAATGTGCATACTGTGTTAGTTCGTCAGTCAAGGGAGAAATGAGACTTCCACAAAGAATGATCAAATTTATTATTTACACTATGTACAAATTTGAAAGATACATTCCAAAACAAGAAAATCAATTCAAACAGCCAGCCAGACTCTGGTAAGACGTCTGCAGAAATTAATACAATCGTCATCCACGTAATGGGAGACCAAAATGAGATCAGGGAATATACAAGAAAACGTGACCAACAAGGGTGCACCAAAAACGTGCTCAAAAGCAAAGTCCGGTCTACCCTTTCTATTAAAGAGCCTCTCTTAATTATACCCTGGGACAATTCATCTTATCAACTATTCGAGGTGCGTCTTAATTAAGTACACAATAGATGCGTGAGTAAAAATGATGGGGTGGTGATGGTAGGTCAATTCCTAACAACTTCTGAACTTTGGAAGGAGGACAATGTAGTGGCATATTGTATTATAGTAATATATTGTCTGTAATTAGGTAGTGTGCTATATTAAGTATACTGTGTAAGTACAGAAACTGAAATATATTGTCTGCAGTTAGGCAGTACACCTAATATAGTATTAGAGTAATTACAGACAGTCCAAGATACTGCCTGCAGTTTCATACTACAGAAATTCAAAGATCGTTCTCAAATCAAGAGATATCGTTTCATCCTTGGATGATGATGATGATGATGTTGGCGACGATGACGACGACGTGCATGATGATGATGATGATGACGACGACGTGCATGATGATGATGATGATGATGATGATGATGATGATGATGATGTGATGATGATGATGATGATGATGATGATGATGATGATGATGATGATGATGATGATGACGACGACGATGATGACGACGACGACGACAACGACGACGGTGGTGATAAATTTACACATGACCAACCATGAATACCAAACGCGATCTTCTTACGACGGATGTTTTCTTATCTAGTTAGTCAGCCTCCGCCTCTGCAGATAACGACATGTTTTGACTACTACTGTTTGTGTGTACCTACTGAACTCTATCCAGGTCACTGTGCAGTTCGTGCTCCGAGTTCTAGACGTTTCGACATTCCGGAAGAAGATCACAGGTTTCTTCCTCCTCCTTATGGATTAGAAAGCGTGGAGTTGAGATTTCCCTTTACCACATCAGAAGTCTTAGTAGTCGTTGTGAGGTTTCGACGAGAAAATCGACGCCTTTGAGTCGGGATGTGTAAGCTTCCATTAGGGACTTCACCGTGTTATTAGGGAAGGGGAGGTTTCCTGGACAAACCGGAAAAGCATTGATTAGTCGTTGAGGACTTTGCATGTAGCCCTGTGTCTTTGTATTTGTATGTATCATTGGATGTTTTGTTTCTCATTACTCTTGACGTTTGGATGTTTTTAGATACAGCTGGGTTTCAGTGTAACTTACTGCGGTTTGTCAGTGAGCTTGTCAGTAAATACGATTATTTATTTATTCATTTATTTATTTATTATTATTATTATTATCATCATCATCATCATCATCATCATCATCATCATCACCATCATCACCATCATCATCACTATCATTATTATTATTATTATTATCATAATCATCATCATCATCATCATCATCATCATCATCATCATCATCATCATCATCATCATCATCATTATTATTATTATTATTATTATTATTATTATTATTATTATTATTATTATTATTATTATTAGTGTGTTTCATTATCAAGACTTTCTGTATAATTGAAGGTTTGTCGCTGTTCTTCAACATTAAATTGATTACAATATTTGTGGAGTTGTACTTTTAAAAAAGTGAAACTGGGTTATGATAAGCATGGCTTCAAAGTGTGTATGGCTGTCTAAATTAGACGACCTAATCTGATCTATTCTTATTAATATCACTACACATTTATTAAACACCATGATCTAATGACCAAGCATCAATCGATGGCGCTAAGCAGTTGTGAGCGAAAGACTTTCTCAAGGTTTATATACAGTAACCGTTTCATGGGAGGAGAATCGAACCCGTACTCGCCGCGTTGCAAGGCGAGCGTTCTAACCAATCGGCTACCGTGTCCCACATGTTATCATAATACTCAAGGCTTCAAGCGATACCGTTGACAAAAATCCTAACTAGATCGGTTGATCGGATGAGAATCCCGATAGAAACCGAATAGGTCGTAGTTGCAAGAAGTCAGGCTACTTCGGATGACCAAGCTGAAATGGATGAGTCTCAAGTTGCGTTGTGGCTCAGCTTGATGATCTGTGTCCTAGCATGACATGTTACAGTATATGGGTCGCTCGACAAAGTATACGTATGACCTTGCATGACTAGCTATGGCTAGACGTGCTGCGTCCTCAAAGGGCGACCTTTAAAATGCATGCATGTAGATATATGTGTGTATATGACCAGCACTTATCTTTGAAATAACATATATCCATCATTTCAAACAAAATTGCAAAAAACTCAGGAATCCTTTGTCGCATAACTAGATTACTTCCATTGCAGACCCGACTCATTCTCTATTATACTCTATTATACTCTCATAATATCCACACATAATCTACTGTAATATAGTTTGGGCTTTAGCACATAAATCAAATCTTTCTAAGCTGTTCGTCCTTCGCAAACGGGCTGTTAGATTTATTGCAAAAGTCTCATATGGGGGCAACACAAAAGCTGAATTTCAGAACCTAAATCTACTAACAGCTAAGCAGATAGTTCAAGGCAAGTTCAACTTGGGACATTTATGTATCGTTATATCCATAATCTATTACTTCCAACCAGTATTATTTCAGTTATGGTTTTTCAGTTATAGTTTCAGTTACCTAATTTTTTATTTTTCAGTTACAATTACAGTTAAATGAGAACATAAAACCGCCAAACTAATCGTAGGATTACTATTCAAAATGTAAGTAAGGAAAAACACTTATGTTTCATTTCAAGTTAACGCTTTGTGATTCTTTATGGAATTGCGATCTGTTCAAAATTGATTACCGAATAAAATGTTGTGTTATGCTATGTATGTATGTATGTACGTATGTACGTATGTATATATGTATGTATGTATGTATGTATGTATGTATGCATGTGTGTATGTATGTATGTATGTATGTGTGCATGTGTGTATGTATGTGTAGAGCCTTTTATTCACTTGGCAAAAGCGCTGACCGTTGGCTGATTTGAGCAAAACATCTTCAAGACATCTTCAAGACCTTCTCTGCGCTTTACCACTCATCAGCAGCCGGGCAGGCTCTTAGCCATCCGGTCTTTCTCTCTGTCTCTGTCTCTCTCTTTATCGCTCTCTCTCTCTCGCTCTCTCTCCCGCTCTCGCTTTCGCTGTCTCTCTCTGTGTGTGTCTCTCTCTGTGTCTCTATGTGTCTCTGTCTCTGTCTGTCTCTGTCTCTGTCTCTGTCTGTCTGTCTGTCTCATTGAACAGCCGTCGTCGCAATATTCTTCACACCAATCTCTTTCGTCTCGGAAACAAACTACAGCAGAGAATTTATTGAATCGTTTATCAACAGTCAGTGTGTTGTTAGGATGATTTCTGATCGATGTGTTGAGCGAGAAACGCGATATATCTGTTTTCCCAATCCATGGTCAGCAGCGCCTTGGTCCTACACCTTCTTTGGCCTTTCATTTCCTTCATGTATGTCCAATCCATAGTTGGACAGAGGCCGAGTTCCTTAGCATCGAGTGTTAGAAGCACTCACCTACGTGTTGCTATGAACAGTTCTGATGTTCCATAACGATTCGACCTCTGTACAGTGGACAAACAGTTGCTCGCTTGTTTCAAACGTGTTTACTTCCCCCCGATAACGTACATACTAATTTTTTCTTCCTCTGTATCGTTTTATTGTTCCATAGTTAAATTAAAATAGTGAACCTCGTTAGCGCGCAATGATTGTACAATGTACATAAGCTGGTGCTCTGCTCTTAGATTTCAAGTAGCTCTTGAGTATTTCGAGATTATGATAACGACGACGTTTACTTCAAGGCATGGTTTGTTGTTGTTGTTGTTGTTGCTGTTGTTGTTATTGTTACCCTGTTGTTTATATTGTCACCTTTATTTTGGACGGGTGAAATTGACCACTATATGCACGAGACTGTATTAAGATCTGTAAAGAGGTAGTAGACGCAGGTCATTTTGTAACAATGTAACAATAACCCGATTCATGATGTAATCTACTGGTTATATATATACATCAGATATTTAATTAAATAATGGTCTTGTAAAATGAACTTAATTCCAGTCGCCTTTTCTTTCCCTTTGCCAGAGCATAAAATGTTCAGAGGTGTCAACTGCACACACTTCCTCAAACTGTACTTACAAAAAGTCAGGTATTACGATTAAATTGTGTGTAGTTCACTTGTGCTAATCTCTCAAAATTCACAGTACACACTATACACTGCACAATCCAGACACGTCATCTGTACACTTTGTGTCACGAAAAAAACATTAGTTTAGGCTCAGTCACTTACTATCTGATATACGATATAATGTTGACAGTTCTATAGTCTATAGATTTATAATCAATCTCTAGTCAATTCTAGGTTAAATCTGATTCTGAAATCAAAAGAATGTTGGAAAGAATCAGTCAACATCCACGATGCCAGTTGCGGATATTTAATATCTACATTGATATTAAAGCTTCCTCACCGATGCCGATAGCGAAGCATGGTGTCGTCTGAGAACTTCACGTCTCTCCCACGACAAAAGGAGACGCTCGCTACAAATGCTTATCACCTGCATCTGTTCCTAAGCTTCTTGACCGGAAACGAAACGATCAGAGTAAATAACTTCTCCCTGACGACAGATGGGTGCAATTCAGAAACAGGTGTCAGATCTCTAAGGCGGGAAAGACCTAAATACCGCCAGCATTTGTCCTTGAGGTCCGCGTCTTACGCCGAATCGAATTTCACAGATCCGCCTGTAGGATTGACATGCTCTCATCATCACGTTCCTACTTGTATAAGTGTCTGTATCACTGGCTTGGGGTCGTGTGTATCTACGCTCAGAAAATGATTCATTCTGCAGATATACAAAACCAATAGATTCTACAGGCGTACAATTCCAAGCTACAATACCAATGCATTTGATATTGTCCTCCTTCCAAAGTGAAGAACTGCACGTACGGCCAAAGAGCATCCACGGCGTTGAGCAACACGGCTTGAGGAACGCGAAGGAGTCCTTTGCACAGTAATCGCCTTCTGTGAGACTCGAATCCGTGCTTTCCGCGTTGCAACCCGAGCGCTCTAACCAATCGGCCACCATGCCACCTTCCCCTTGCGAAGAGTCTCGATTGGTAAATATGTAGACGTTCGCTTTTACAACGACCGTCCGGAACTTCTAATATTTTCACATGCAGCTGTGTATCTCCTTATAAAACGTCTCCTTCTATAGGTATGTAGTTGATCACCAGCACACTGTTCTCCGAACAGCTTCCACTACATAACTCCAGCTACCAAATACATGCCAAAATCTCCACGAGACTATTACAATAAAAAAACCGAGGCCCGTGTCGATCAATTCAAGTCTAGACCCTGACGGGTGAACCGGCGTCTCGAAGCACAAGCGCTTCGACGGGCGACCCATCCTTGGCCCTCTCCTCCTTCCCGGTGTTGGCCGTCTGACGAATCAGTCGAACGACCTGGGTGGCGCTTGCCTCCGGTATCTCCCGCATGGACCTACCGTTCTCGATCGCTCTCATTCGGCCGCAGCTGGCGACCTCCCTGAAGGCGTCGCGGAACTCCTTCGAGGTGTAGTTGTAGATGATGGGGTTGACGCAGGAGTTGAAGTAGGCGAGACCGTTCCACAGCCAACTGATGCGCGTGTAGATCTCGTCCTCCGGCATGTCGGTGAAGTACAGCTTAAGCAGGTGGATGTGGATGGGAAGCCAGAGCAGGGCGAAGACCACCACGACGAGAACGAGCATCCGACCTGCCTTACGCTTCTTGCTGGCCGACTTTGTCTTGGTCGTCAGGGTCGACGGTTTCTGGCGTGAAATGTGGCGTACAATGCAGACGGAGAAGATGGCGATGACGCCGAGGGGAAGGACGTAGGCGTTGACGAAGAACGTGGCGAAGATGCGCTGTCCGATCTCCTTGCTGTAGTTGTCGCAGAAGGCTGTTCCGTTCTCCACCAGCCGACCGTACGATAGGAATATCGGCGAATTGACGACCTACGACGAAATGCAATGCCATACAATACAAATGCAATGCCATTCGAAGCAAAAGAATACAATGCCATGCAAAGCAAAACAATTCAATAATCAATCATCAGTCAATCGATATTTCGTTTATTCATCATGCGGTTGTCACAGACACAACTATAACACTTAATGCCTGGAACAATATCTGCCAGCTATATAGCGAATACTGCGAGGGTTGCAATACAATGCACATGGCCGTTTTTACCACGGGTGTAAACGTTGCGGCGCTACGAGAGCCCCCGAGCCGAGGGGATACAGAAGTTTAGTTGTTATTTGTTAAATGTCGTATGCAAGGCTCAGTTCCACTTCGAATTTCTGTAAAATTAGAAAGTGTAAGTGTAAGGAAGCACTAGTGATCATATTGATTTGATTCACCATGTTTACTAATGCTCACTTACACTGTTTCCTTACTTACTGACCCGCCACAGCAGTACGTAACATGCACCCGCAGTCCATACTGGATCTATGGACTGTGCATGCACCCCACTCTTTCTGCTTACATGACCTTGAATCCGTGACCTCACATCTTTTTGACGCACTTATCTATTTACCTATATAGTTAGCTCGGTGTTTTGACTAACTTGACTTGTTTACATTGCTTAAAAGTTAAAACGTTAAATTTAGCAAGTGGCTGTGCCTCTCCCTGACTCTTATGTATAAATAATAGTGAGTTCGAAAATTCACTTATATTCGGATGCGTTAGCAGCGTTGAAATTACGAGTAAGTCATAAAAACACAAATCCGGATCGTAGAAAAGACAGGAGAGTGAAACTCGCGAGCTCAGTGACTCCGCATAACAGCATTCATTCATTCATTCATTCATTCAGTCGTTCGTTCATTCATTCATTCATTCATTCATTCGTTCGTTCATTCGTTCATTCATTCATTTGAGCACTTATATAGCGCCTCTTCAAGGGGACTACTCAGTGTAATCGATTGGAAACCTTTTTTGGCCGAACTGACTCATCAGTCTTAGTTTTACCGACACAACAGGTCGAGCCTGACCCGTTAAATGCAGCAAACATTGGATTGGAGTATTCAGCCTCGGGTATACCCTTTGAATTTGAAAATGAAATGGTTATCGAGCAATATGATCGTGATCAAAATGCGCTCAGTGAAATTAATGAAGCCCAATTAGCCCGTGACAGTATTCCGCACACAACAGAGCAATCACCAAAGGTCATTATCATTGACAGTCCATTAAATGACATTGGATACTTCATTAGCCAGTGTTTGTCAAAACCTTCGAGGCAGCAGAAAATTGATATTGTAAAAATAGGAGCATATCAGCCGCGCATGAATTTTCCAAAAATCGGTAAAAATCACAGATCATTCTCAGAGAGTTGCTACAATGTGACGATTATCTGTGAAACCGATCAAGATGGTGGCTTAGCTATTCTCCACCTTTGGATGCCGCATACTGCCACTGCTGCTGGTTGCTTTGTGAGGGGCAGCCAAAACTGCGGAAAGACTGGGAACACTTGAGTATCAAATTAGCTGAACAACAGCAAACTCGACACATCTCGCCGCTTCTAATGCGTTATTGGCATTTCAGAATAATTATTTCATAGATGCAGCCATTAAGATGACAGAAAGCGATAGAGATACATGGTATCACTGCATAATATATGGATGTATTGCGTGCGCTATCTGCTCTGAAATTGCGCATTTGCTGCAGGCTGCAGCGTTCAAGAATTAATTACATATTTGAGATTTATCAGATTTTATTGACGAATTGTTGCTATATAGTGTTGAAGTGTTCTATGTATAGGCCTACACTTGCTCTCAAACAGTCAATGTCCTCCACTTACTAGTGTTACAGCGTGTATAAGGATTATCCTCTGCTTCTACTGTATACATGTATGTATGGCGCCGTTTCTTGAACACTTGAGTATCTGATTAGCTGAACACAGCAAACTCAAGACACATCGAGGCGTTTCTGATGCCTTATTGGTATTTCAGATTAATTACTTCATAGATGCAGCCATTAAGAAACACATTGAAGATGACAGACAGCGATGGAGAGACATAGTATCACCGCAAATGAATGTATTGCGCCCGATATCTGCGCCGAACTTATTCATTTGCTGCAGGCTGCAGCGTTCAAGAATTAATTACATATCTGAGATTTATCAGATTTCATTGACAAATTGTTGTAATATAGTGTTGAAGTGTTCTATGTATGGGCCTACACTTGCTCTCAAACAGTCATTGGCCGCCACTTACTAGTGTCACAGTGTGTATAAGGATTATTACTAAGGGATAAATTGGACATAAAAAACCTCCCGACTCAGTGAACAGCTCATGCAGATAGCAACAGTAGCTACTAGAAAAGCCTTAGATATAATTTTTTGATGATATTTATACGCCGGACATGGCATTGCCAAAAAACCAACGGCCGCTCGACCAACACGGGCCGCTTCTGTAAGTTTTTACACCGACATTCGCGGAACCTTATCAACGGCCCTGACAATGCAGACTGTAAAACACGCTCTACTAAATTTTGCCCAAACTAGTCCTGCAATGATGTGCGCTCTGTGCTCGATAGTGTAGTGGTTAGCCTGTCAATCGAGAGGTCGGGTTCAAATCCCCGCCAGGGCAGAAATTGGTTTCTAGATTTCTGCGTCACCTGCACCCCCTAGCCAACTCAGCTATGATGAGTACACTGACCGTACACTGTCGGTGGGAAGAGGAAATGGTGATGGAGAGACTGGCCATCCGCCTTCATATGCCGAGGCTAAGAAAATGAAGTCGCTAGCACTTCATACCCATGGTTGCCTAAGGACTAGCTTAAGGAACTGCTCTTCTTCTATAATCCCTTAACGATGTGCGCTCTTAACTTGCCTGAAAAAAGGGCAGAAGAAATTCTATTCTTGGGAATAGACTTTTATATAGCATGCTAATTATCGTTGATTCATAGAACAGCCGACTCCACTGCAACATAATAACGACACAAATTAGGCGAGATTAGACTCGTCACATCCACAGCAGTGACTGATCTTTGGGCTTGATCTTCTGGACGCTGGCCGCATTACGTGATTACGACTCGGTTTTGGTGTGCCATCGGTTGATGCCTTGTGCATCAGACACCGGCACAATAGAATTTATTGTTTACAATTACTGTTAAAGGAAGACGATGATGATGACGACGACAATGATGATGATGATGACGACTACAGAACTACATGCGTAAATATAATTGCGACGCATAATCTAAGAATTTCCAGTTCTTCAGTTCGTATGCTGAGGCTAAGAAAATGAAGTCGCTGACACAACACACACACACATAGTATGACATGTGTATATATATATGTATGTATGTATTTGTATGCATGTATGTATATATGTATTTATGTATGTATGTATGTATGTATGTATGTATGTATGTATGTATGTATGTATGTATGTATGTATGTATGTATGTATGTATGTATATATGTATGTATGTATGTATGTATGTATGTATGTATGTATGTATGTATGTATGTATGTATGTATGTATGTATGTATGTATGTATGTATGTATGTATGTATGTATGTATGTATGTATGTATGAATGGATATACGCATGCATGTGTGTATGCATCCATGTCTGTATATGTATGCATGCTTGTGTGTTTGTGTGTGTATGTACGTGAGCATAGATATCACTGGATATTTGTGTGGCGCCTCAGTATACGTATGTGCATTGGCCTGTAAGAAACAGGGACTGTAGCCTGTTTTTCGGAAGGGATAAAGAACCCCTCTCTCTGATCGAAGGCGGCGTCAACAATGAAATCATGCGACCCTCGCTTTGAAGTCAGCGCTGAGTCTCGCCGTCGAGACAATGGGTTGTTACGGTCCTTGTCACGCCATCGCATGGACAGTCACCATAGGTCATTCGGAAAATGGTAATTTATGCACACGAGCCCGGCGTAATGTGATATAATGTGGTGTAATTTGATTAAATGTGATGAAATTTTGTGTAACGTGAGATAATGTGATCTGATGTGATGTAGTGTGATGTTATGCGATGTAGTGTGATGTAAATGTGATGTACTTTGATGTAATATGATGTAATGTGATGTAATTGTGATGTTTTTGATGTAATTTGATGCAATGTAATATAATGTGATGTAAATGTGATGTATTTTATTTAATTTGATACAATGTGATATAATTTGATGTAATGTATAATGCGATGTGATGCAATATGATATAATGTGATGTGATTTGATGCACTTTGGTGCAATGTGATGTGATTTGATACAATGGGATGTAATTTGATGTAATGTGCCATAACGTGATGTAATTTGATGAAATGTGATGACATTTTGTTGTAATGCGATGTAATGTGTTGTAGTTTGGTAAAATGTGATGCAATATGATGTAATTTGATGTAATGTGATGCAATGTGATGTCGTGTGATGCAATGTGATGTAATTTGATGTAATGTGATGCAATTTGATGAAACGTGACGTAATATGATCTAGGCCTAATATGATGTAATATGAATATGATGTGATTTGATGTAATGTGATGTAATTTGATGTAACTTAATGTATTAATCTCTTAAGTCCGCTGTACAAAATTATATAACCTGCGCGTCTCTTAGCACGTTACAATATGGTTTCTAGTTTCACACATAAATGCAGTGAGACTATATCATATATCTAAGAGGTGCTAAGGCTCGTGCAGTACACACAGTATTAGAGAACGCGTGTTTGCTGCAGTAAGAACGCCTTCCGCTGTTAGTGAGTGAGCTACGTCGTAACCCTCTTCCGTACTGATCAGAGGTGATCCTAATGGCCACACGCCCGCGGTCATCCTCGATGGCTTCCGAACTCGCCCACGCAACGCCAAATGCCGCGGAGGAAGGCTTTTAGTAAGCGTCAGGAGCGTCGCTAAGTAACAACAACGCCACGTCGTGGCTTGTTGCGTCACAGATGACACGTCGAAATTATCTCAACTTCTTGTAAGACAGTGATGTGTAGAAAATAAATGCCACGTGATAAATAACGTAACGTATGACGTAATAACATGTCGAAATTATCTCAACTTCTTGTAAGACAGTGAATGACGCAATAGAAAATAAATGGCACGTGATAAACAACGTAACGTATGACGTAATAATAGCAGATAGACCCTAGAATTAATGACGCGTCATTGCTGCTGTGGCTCATAATAAATGACGTAGGCAAAGATTAAAAGAAAAGAGAGATCACCAATGGAAAAGGAGGAAACTGGGTCAAAACGAACCCAAATGAATTGTGGTCCGATTGTCGACTGGAAACCATAGCAACCAATTGTAATATTCAAAGTCAATTGATCGTTGAAATGTACAAATGTATGTCAAGGTAAATAAATTTCTTCCTGCTTCAACCAAATCGGAGTGACTGAGTGAGTACTTTATTTTCCCACTGGCCATAGCTTGAAGACGGCCTATAATAAATTATCGTAGCGACCCATAATAATCTGCGTACAATCACGAAGACTCAACTTAAACTAAGTACCATCAAGACTTTCCATCACGACGACCAAATAATAAACTGCGTACCAACATGACTACTCATGTTACGCTAGATACCATCATGACTTACCATCATGACGACCCTATTATAAACTGCGTACCATCATGAAAACTCATAGTCTATTACCCTATGTACAATCAAGACATACCATCATGACAACCAATAAACCCAATGTACACTACATACCACCATGACCAACTATACCTCCAAACACTTCATACCACCATGACCAACTATACCTCCAAACACTTCATACCACCATGACCAACTATACCTCCGAACACTTCATACCACCATGACCAACTATACCTCCAAACACTTCATACCACCATGACCAACTATATGCCTCCAAGATGTACCATCAAGGCAACCCATAGCAAACTACGTACCACCATGACGACTAATATCACACTAGGTACCACCAAGAAGTACCAACTACGTACCATCATGACGACCCAGATCATGAAGATCATGATGACTACGTTCTGCCTGGTACGTATTCGTGCCGTGCGGACGTTGTGTACGATCGTCATGTATCTGATGGCCGAGATGAGCACGAGAGTGTAGACTGTCACATAGGCCGTGACGTTGACCAGGTAGTGCATCAGGCGGCACTCCGTGTCCCCGAAGGGCCAGCTCTCATTGGCAAGGATGTAGGCTGTACACGGAGGTATGACCAGCACGAACGAAAGATCAGCTGCGGCCAGGTTCAGAAGAAGTAGGTTCGTGACGGTCCGCATCCGGTCCCTCTTAAGGATGACGTAGATGACGAGGCAGTTCCCGGCCACTCCCACGACGCAGATCAGTCCGAAGAGGATTGGAACGACGATGAAGAAGAGGATGAAGTCGATGTAGGAATCGGAGAAGGGGACCATCCCGTTCTCGTCTCCCTCAGTGGAGACCTCGAACCGCGAAAGGTTGTACGCCATCAGGGAGAGGTTGAACTCCACCGGGTCGAATATCAAACCCGCCTCGTCCTGCATCATTGTTCCCATTTCAGTGGCTGAAAAATACTGAAATACCAAAATAAATAAACATCAAATATCGAACCAACAGCTGAAAAAGCAGTAGCTGAATATACTAAATACCGAACCAAAAGTCAGTAGCTGAAAATACTAAATTCCGACCCAAAGTCAGTAGCTGAAAATACTAAATACCGAACCAAAGTCAGTAGCTGAAAAATACTAAATACCAATAGCTGAAAAAGCAGTAGCTGAATATACTAAATACCAAACCAAAGTCAGTAGCTGAAAAATACTAAATACCAATAGCTGAAAAAGCAGTAGCTGAATATACTAAATACCAAACAAGTAAAATAGGTAAAAATGAGGTCAGATCTCTAAGTGCATAGATATCGCCTTTCGAGAACCTGTAAAAGTTGTTAATACATCGTTTGTTTTGTATATCTGCCATCCAACTTGCTAACAGCTTTATACTTTGCTAATTGTATAATGTATACTTCAAGCACGAGATATCAAAGTGTTACAGCTTTCATCCTCGCAGGTAGTCAAACTGCCTGCAACGTGTACAATGTATACATAGCTAACTGCTAACTCTTAGCTGTCGCTCTAAACTTAGCATTTGCAGAACAAGCTAGAGCTCCGGGTTGCATTCTGACTGGGCTTGCTCTCATTTTCCGACTATACCTAGGATCCACAAAGTTATGACACCAATCTAACCCCAGCTATTTCTCCTCATATCCCAAACTTATATTGCTGTACCGTTCATAACCGATTTTCGTAAACGTAATCGTAATCGTAAACTCCAAATTCAAAAGCGCTACTCTAAAGCTAAGCGCGGGGCACCAGCTTATTCACGAGCGCTACGGATGCCACCTGTCAACAGACGCTGCTCCGAAACCTGTCGATCTCCCACGGATTGTAATTTGCAACTGTTAGCTTCGATAGCGCCTGTGTCTAAGGCAAAAGGCATCAACCAATGGCGTGTCAAAATCAGGCCGTAAACAGGTCAACATCCGGAAGATCAGACGGCTAAGCCAGAGAGGCAGCCTATGGTGGATAAGCAAATCAAAGAGATAAGGCATTGATGAGAGCACGATCTCCTACATGTCTGTCATATCCTAATCACGAATCTGTCCCTCTCTCGGTGGGCTGAGCCACCTGGCAGCTCTATTCATAGATGAGGTCCTCGCTAACCTACTCCAGATGCTTTATGCCTTCCCTCTAGTGGCACGCCCTACCTACCCTCCTTTCCTCACGACTCCATCGACTTCTATAGCGCCCAGGCCTACTGCGCAGTGTAATGTGCAACAACAGCTTACCAGGTTACCTGATAGGATAAACGCTCTAACAGATTGACGCTTCGGGCTTGACGAAATTGGCGCAATACAAATGATTAGATTAGATTAAGAAAAGCATTGATGGTGAACATGAATAGTTTGTTCTGTAAGCGGCGCTACATAAATTGACAAACGCAATACATGATAACCAAGAACCAGGCCCACCCAACACGACACTGGTAAATAGCATCCGTGTCGTAATATGCCTACTCAGAAGTATGCACCTTTTTATCATGTAAGTAATAATATTGGTCATAGGCGTAGACTCTGGGTGGGGGGGGCAGCCGGGGCACGTGCCCCCAATAATTGAGATGGACTGTACATTTAATGCAACAAGTATAGAAAGAATAACCAAATCCCCCCCCCCCCCAATATTGTGGACAAGCTTACGCCAGTGATATTGGTGTTTATTGACAAGCTCACTGACAAACCGCAGCAAGTAACATTGAAACATATGTCGGTACAATTATCAAGATCTTATTGAACACACGTCTTCGCAGCCTGTTAGGCGTCCGCTCATTTAACAGCTGCCCTTAGGGAGTGGAAGGCTGAGTCGATCTATAGAGAGCTTACGGGTATCGAACCGCATCTTTCCAGATCTTAATGTTCTTCGAGCAAGAGTGTTACCATTCATCTATCTCCCCTCCCCAATTACACATGTATGAGCTATGTATATGCATGCACAATATACAATACCAGTTCCTTGCTGTTAAAAGAACTGTGTTACAGAAAGTTGAGAGAACGCGAATCCCACACGGTGCACTATAACAAGATTCGAAGGAAAAAGACACAAAGGCAGACCAGGACTACGCTAGATAGATAATATAAATGAGGACACAACAACACTTGGACTAACACTGAGAGGTGCAATCGACTTAACAAATGACCGAGGACAATGGGGAACATTCATTCGCACCCATCTCCGACCAATCGTTGACGTCACAAACTAACTA
>OY744614.1:45499188-45509188 GCA_963556255.1 Allolobophora icterica | reverse complement strand
CTATTGTCATCCATTATAATCTGTCCCATCTTATCTTAAATAATCATCTATAGTAATCCAATCCATTCTGTCCCATATTAGCTTAAATAATCATCTATTGTCATCCATTCTAATCTGCCCCATCATCTTAAATAATCATCTATTGTAATCCAACCTATCCTGTTCCATGTTATCTTAAATAATTCCATCGTTTCGGATAAGGCCTGTATCTGGTTTTAACGACAACCGTCGAAGCCAAGCAGATACCCGATCGCAGCGGATATTATCATGTAACGCGATAAAGAGCATTCTATACGAGGCCTTCAGATATATCTCTAGCAGACACTGAAAAACGTCGTGTTTTGTGCGAGACAAAAAGCGAGACATGCCCTCGGCGACGTCAACATCGAGAGGGATTCAACATATCATTTGCAGCCGTGTCTCGTCGTTGCCGGCTTGGCATTTCCTTTACGGCGGCGACACTTCCGATTAAAACCGAGAATGATGTGTGATGGTAGTATAAGTCCATGTCTGGATCTGTGGTGGAGTGGAGCAGACGTTGAACCGTTTCTTGCGACACACATACTTGTGATTTAGACTAGGAATATTGGTATTTGGTAGTTGTGGAAAGTTATGTAATCAAGGGTAAGGTAAGGTTAGGAAGGTGAGTTGTTAGAGTCCCGTTAGTGACAAGGTAAGTCTAAGCAAGTCATGGCAGGGCAACGCAAGCTAACGTAAAGTCAGTGTGAGAACTGTAGAAAAAAGACTGGGGTGGGGTTAGATTTTGATGAGTTTAAGCCACATGGAGTCGAATATTTTATCCGTATTTTTGCAAACTAAGAAAATTCAAAAATGCAATAGAAAGCTTAAACTCCTTAAAGTGATAACATCACAAATTTATTAGTATAAATTCACGCGGTCACAAATCTCTCAACAAATAAGAGCATTATACTTTATTAGTAATCCACAAAGTGAATTTTGAAAGAAAATGCCCAAATATATATATGCACTATATAATTACACTACCACGATTGGCGGAAAGGAGGCAAAGAGAGGCTGAGAAGCTCATGTCGCCATGGGCGGCGATCCCGGGGGGGTCGAGGGGGACAAGACCCCCCATCTTTAAGAGTGAGGGGACACGCCATACATCGGACCCCCAAATTTAGAGGAAACACCAAAATAGGTCATCAAATTTTTTTGCGAAAAATTTTTTGAACTCTTTTTTCACAAGATCAGTTCAATTTTTTTTACCTCTTTTTTCAGAAAATCAGTTCAAAACTCTTTTTCACCAAATCAGTTCCAAAATGTCCCCCCCACCTGTCAAACAATATCGCCGCCACTGCATGTCGCAGGTTGTTAGGCAGCTTGTTCCAGGAGTATGGGCCGACAACAGCAAAACTTCTATTCTGAACCGTGGAAGTCTGGACCGGTGGAACAACCAAGTCCCTTGCGAACAGAGATGAGAATTCTGCGACCAGTGGCAAAGAATGAGACGTAAAGCTCATTGAGAAAAGATGTAAAGCTCCTTGAGAAAAGATGGAGCGGAACCTGCCTGACAACATCTTAAATGCGATTCTGTTTTGCACAGCTAATCATTGCAGATCCCCCAACTGGACCAGGATATGTAATCGAATTCAGGTTATTAGTGTTAACATATGAGGGCTGCAGGTGGCTAATCCTCTTCCGCGACCTCTGATCTTCCCACAGTCAGTGTACTCATTCCATAGTCGCCTTTGTTCTACAACTGTAATTACATTGACAGACTTATGTGGAAGCTCTTTAACGAAGGATTATAATCAGAGGCGATTCCGAGAACGACAACACCAACAGTGCTCGAGAAAAATGGTCCAGTTGCTAATGGAATACATTTATTCATACATACATACATACATACACACATACATACATATATATTTATATTCATTCATTCGAAAATTTATATAGCGCTCCTTCAAATGACATACTCAGAGGCGCTTCCGACACCAGCACGCTCAAATATACATGCATATATACATACATACGTACATATTTACATAGTTACATACATACATACATACATATATACATACATACATACATACATACATACATACATACATACATACATACATACATACATACATACATACATACATACATACATACATACATACATACATACATACATACATACATACATACATACATACATACATACATACATACATACATACATACATACATACATACATACATACATACATACAGACATACATACATGCATGCATGCATACATACATACATATATACACACGTACATTCAGACATTTATACATACATATATGGCATATGCATACATTCATACATATATAAATACACAGATACAAACATACATACATACATGCATTCATTCATTCATTCATGCATACATGCATATGGTAAGGCTTCTGACGAGTTTTTCAGAAGAGGCGCTAATAAAATAGACACGTATACGACTACAAATTACGACACCAACTACGACTCCTCCTCCCTGGAACTCTCATCATCGTCATAATTGGTTTCAAACGTGTCCCTGAGAAGGAGAACTTCCGGTATTACGCCAAAGGGTCGGACGTCGCGTGCCATGCAACCGGAAGTCACGTGACATGGTCGGTATGTTTCTCTGAGAGACGGAGTAACGGTCGAAAGTGTTTCATTACCATTAATAACCCAATAAAAACAACGACAGTAGCCCCCCCCCACCCCCAACACACAGGCGCGAAAACCATGAGGTGAACGCACATAAACATTACCGAGGAAAAGCAGATGCAGAAACATACGGGTGAACGCGTAAACAAATAAACGAAAACACACTTAAATACGAGAATACACACGCAAGCACATACAAAGGACGCGGGTTCAATACCCGCTAGCCCCATAAAGGTTGACTCAGCTTTTTAACTCCCTACACTCCCTAGGTGGCGACTGTAAAACGAGCAGTAGTACAGATGGGCGCCTTGTATGGCTGCCGTACAGTTAAATTCGACTCCTGTTAAACTTGTTATCATCTGTTACTACTGTATCATGTAATCTTACTGCGCACTTGTCAGTTTGAATGAATAAACGAATATTATTTATTTATTTAGTTACGTAAATACGGAAATTCATACACAAACACACACGGAAGCACAAACATACATACACAAACACATACGCCAACGCACAAACTCATGGAATAAAACATAAACACAACCATGCCCTATGACACACGAAAGTGTCCCACATAGGTTAGTTACTATTCCAATCTTTCCTTCTGTTGTCGGTAAATGTATTGCATTTAAATTAACTGTGAACATCACAGTATTGTAGTTGTTTAGAGTGCGTAGAGCTGAAACTATTTGGAATTTTTATATTTACACGAATACCACTAAACACCACCATCATCAACCAATTCCACCGTAGCATCGTATGCTGTCTCCTCGGCTTGACCTCCTCGGATTCTGACCTGGCACCGGAACGGACATAACAGCCTGGCTACTGTGAAATTGACTTGATAAAGCGCCGGTGTTTAAGCTGGTCTCCCTTACGTGGCTTATGTGTGGCGCTGAGATTTCCAAGATTCACATTACATTATAATCTTGTCAACAGTTGTTTACCGTGAGAATCGCTGTAGCTTATTCCGTTGATCAGATTAGGTGTCTATAGGGGAGCGCTGTAATTACGTTTGATGAAGCAACAAACCCACATCTCCAAGTATTACTATGGGAAATGTGGTGAACGAACAACACTTTGGCCAAGAGTCTCGGGTTGGAATCCTGGAACGTATTACTAAACGAAATTACTATTATTGCTATTATTATTATTATTATTATTATTATTATTATTATTATTATTATTATTATTATTATTATTATTATTATTATTATTATCATCATCATCATCAGCATAAGCATCATTATCATTATGCATTTATTAAGGTCTACTATCTAACGATCAAGAATCAATCGATGACTCTGAGCAATTGTGAGTGAAGGACTTGATCAAGGTCCCTACACAGCAATCGTCTCAGAGGAGGAGTCTGGAACCGTTACTCTCTGCATTACAAGGCAAGAATTCCAGCTACTCGGCTACCGTGTTTTACAAAAGAAGAGCAGAAGTGGAGCAGTTGCTTTAGCTAACCTGAGAGGCAGCTATGGGTTCATTCATTCATTAAGACATTTATATAGCGCCCCTTCAAGAGGGCTACTCAGAGGCGCTCGGGTATGGGTATGACGTGTTGGCGACTTTTTTTCCTAAACCTCGACATATGTCGCATAGACATGGATAGTCCGCTCCCTCGCCGTCTCATCTTCCCACCGACGGTGTACGTTCAGTGTACTCATCATATCTGAGCTGGCTATGTATGTATATATGTATCAAAGCATTTGTGTAGCGCCCTTCAAGTAACTCGCAATGTCGAACGTCTCGCTTCAACCTCTCTGCTGCGTAGAATTGCTACATATCAAAATATCAAAACAAATTCCTGCCCTGGGGGAACTTAACCCCCGACCTCTCGGCTGACAGTCCAGCACGCTAGCCACTGCTCTATTGCGCACCCCAATCAGGACAAATATAACGTAAAAAAACTGTGCGAGACTTAGGTCGCCATCTTTTCCATTCCAAAGCGCAACCTGATAGCCGCTGGACCTGTGATTGGTCGGCACGCACGCAGTGGAATTTAACGTTGGAAACCTGTTGGCGACTATACGTGGGCCAAACTATACATAGGCCAAAATATATGGCCCAACTATACGGGTCAAACTACATGGGCCAAACTATATGGGTCAAACTCCATGGACCAAAATATATGGCAAAACTATTCGGGTCAAACAACATGGGCCAAAATATGTGGCGAAACTACATGGGTCAAATTACATGGACCAAACTATATGGGCCAAACTGTTTGGGTCAAACGTGGACCCAGCCAAAGCGTGTGCGCAGATTCAAAAACGAAAATACGTTTAACAAAAATTGAAACATCGAAACTTATTCGCTGATAAATTCATAGTCACGATGGTAGTACTAAGATATGGTAAATGAAAGCCCTTAATTAGCGACAGGACATTGTTAGTTCCTTGGTTTTTTCTTCTAATTTCTTAACGAACTGCATGCTAGATAATTTACATAGCGCCTTGAAATAACGTCACCGAGTTGGCTAATAGGTTCGCCTAACGAGGCGTCGATATGATTCCAATCCTGTCATCCAAAGCCGTACTAATTCTCCGTGTAATTTTTCGAAGTACAATCGTGCGCATGGTAGATCCGTATTTTTTGCAACGCATGTTAATCTTCGAAAGGACTTTGAGTTACTGTAGTCGCTTGATGCTTGTGCGTATACAGGAAACGCAGGCGATGGTGGGGAGAATGGTTGGAAGTAGAGGAGGGAAAGGTCTCAAGGCAGTGGCTTAATTAATGGAAAACTCAAAGCTAATGGCGCACGGTATTAACCATCGAGGAAGTGGTGGAGTGAGCATTTCCTCTAGGCTCTACCTATCACTTGTTGTCGATGTTAGAAAAAGCGAATCTGTACAAGGAAAGGGAGTGTCCGAGATTAAGTATAGTACTCTAATGTCATTTATCGAACTGTTGAACGGGAGTGTGACCTAGATTAAGTATAGTACTCTCGTGTCATTTATCGAACTGTTGAACGGAAGTGTCCGAGATTAAGTACAGTGTTCTGAGGTCATTTATCCAAATTTGAACGGGAGCGTGTCCTGTATTAAGTATGGTGCTCTTAAGTCATTTATCGAATTGTTGCAAGAGAGTATCCGAGATTCAGTACAGTGCTCTGAGGTCATTTCATGCTCTGACGTTTGTTCGCATTAGGCATATCTGACAGAAAGTAGATTTTGCCATCGGCGACTTGCAAGTGATGATTTCCTTCCGCTAATGAAGACAGCGACTCCGTATGACGAAGTTACGCTTCCGGTCATGCGCAGTGGCGAGCTGTGCGACCGCCATCTTTGACTGCCTGCGAAGCGGATAAAAGGGCGTGGGCTCAAACACTTCAGACGGACTAAACTCGTTGCCATGGTGATTTTTAGACTAAGCAATACCGATGACGTTTGGCCTTGGCGTAACCTACTTACCTTGCCACGTCTACCTTTTCCTGCCTCGCCTCATCACTGGTTCTGCTTTGCTATCGCGTGCATGGCTATAATTAGATTAGGCAAGGCCACAGTGATAGTTCGGCTAAGCTAGACTTGAGATGTTAAAAAGGCGACAACACTCGTGATGTTTGCATGGCGATAATATTCATGATGCTACCATGGCGATAACACTCGTGATGTTACCATGGGGATAATTGTGGTGTTGCCATGACGATGATACTCGTGATCTTGCCATGACGATAATACTTGCGGTGTTACCATGGCAACCATCAATCGATTAAAACGCTGTGGTTACATAGTTCGAGTTAGGCTGTATAACCGTGTTGATGTTACCACTGTGATACGGGAATAATCCTAGATTACTGAAGATAAATAACAGTGATAAAAGCCTTGAGCTAGACTACTGAAATTGAACGAGTCGACATATTGATTATAGCTGGCTTAGGCGAGGTAAACGAAATGGTGGTACATACGCTGGACAGTGTATATATATATATACATTATACATATATATTATAAATAAATATATATGCACATAAATACAGTATATTGCTTTAGGCCATTTGACTGTGCTGGTGTTACCACCATGGCGATGAATTGAGTAGGCAAAACTAATGACATTTTTATAAGGATAACCGGATAAGTTTGACCGAGATAATTCATCAACAACCTACATATTATATGTATGTATGTGTGTATGCATGTATGTATGTATGTATGTATGCATGCATGCATGAATGTATATACATATGTCTGTATGTATGTATGTACGTATGTATGTATGCATATATGTATGTATGTATGTATGTATGTATGTATGTATGTATGTATGTATGTATGTATGTATGTATGTATGTATGTATGTATGTATGTATGCATGTACGTATGTATGTATGTATCAGAGCAATTATATAGCGCCCGTGAAGTAACTCACAATTACGAGCCTCTTGTTTCAACCTCTCTGCTGCCTGCGTAGAATTGCCGTTCTAATCATACAAACAATACGGACGTGGTCTGGAGCGCCATCGCTCAAACCTTTCGTGCTTAGCTTGACACGTCGTCTAAAGAAGACGAACCGCTCACATCTGTGCCTCAATGAGTTCGGGCGATTTCGTTGGCGCGTCACAGCAAGCGCGTAAATCAACGCGCACCTGTTGGTTTGCGAGAAAGAAAGCGCTGCTCGTTTTTAAGCCGCGACAGTTAACACTGTACGCACAGCGCCAGTTAACAAACTATACGACGGCCTGCTCGAGTATCTGTGGGTGAGTTTATCGTCGCGCCGTATTATACTGGAAACCTGATTTCGCTGGAGAAAATCTACGACCCTTTCTGCGTTTCAATTAAGCCCGGCTTGACAGGTAATGGAAATGCGAGAGCGCAGGCGAGATGGAGCGTCATTGAAATGAACGACCGGGGCAGATCCGTTTGTAAAGGAAGACAAAGATGCCATGGTGTGAATGTGGCGCATTTACACAGTTCTGGCGTCGAGGTCGAGTGGTGATGTTAGGGCGTTTGACCGACACGTCAGAGGTTGAAATCTTGTTGGAAATTTGGTCTAAATGTACATCGTTTAAGCTGACCTAAGCTAAGCTTGGCTTATCTTGATTGCCTCGCCTTACCTTCATTACCTCACGTTTATGAATGTATGTATGCATGCATGTATGTATGTATGTATATGTGTGTATTTGTGTGTATAAATGTATGTATGTATGTATGTATGTATGTATGTATGTATGCATGTATGACATTGTATGTCTGTATGTATATGTGTGTATATGTGTGTATTTGTGTGTATGTATGTATGTATGTATGTATGTATGTATGTATGTATGTATGTATGTATGTATGTATGTATGTATGTATGTATGTATGTATGTATGTATGTTTGTATGTATGTATATGTGTGTACATGTATGTATGTATATGTGTGTTTGTATGTATGTATGTATGTATGTTTGTTTGTATGTATGTATATGTGTGTACATGTACGTCTGTATGTATGTCTGTAAGTATGTGTGTATCTGGACTTTTATGGACTTTAATGGAGCGCATTTTAAGAATCTCTCCAAAAGCTGCTAGACAGATACGTTACCATCCGAAGTGATCTTGGCTCTCGTGTGAATGAGATCCTCGGAGCGTGCGGGATCTCCGTATGCCCTGCGAATCTTTAGAGCAATTGGTCTACACCAGTGATGGCGAACCTATGGCACGCGTGCCCAACCTGGCACACCAACAGATTTTGCTTGGCACGCCACCTGAACTCTGAACTTTCTTTTTTTTCATACTTTTTTATATTTCTTTATTTCTAACATTCAGCTATTTCTTTCCTGCTTCACTGTCACATAAAATAATAGTAATTGTTAGGCTTTAATTTTAAAATTGCATTTAGTAGATGACGTTAGCGGTAGACCATACATTTTTACTCTAGCACAAATTAATCTCAGTCTGCTATTATTCTAACCTTGGCCTTAGTTTTTTCTAGCGGAAGCTGCTAATAGGCGTTTCGTCTAATACAGAATATGATTTAGAATTCGGACTTCTCTGAAACAGTAAGCAAAACTCATGAGTAATTTTTGCTGCGATTTGTTCAACTCAGAAAATTTGAAGGAATTGCAAAAATTCTAAAATATCCAGATACCTTCAGAAAATTTAGATCTTCAAATCTTCGAGTGGATGGATATTCACAATTTTGAAATGCAACTTGTAGATTTTCAGTAAAGTTCAATTTGGAAGCAACAATTCGTTGACTTGAGGCAGCAGCTAGAAGCTACTTGAAAGGAACAGTATGATATTTTGGCAGAAAATGAAGTTCATTGAACATGGATAATTGGATATCGTTTCCAGACACATTAAACACACTCAAAAAACAGTCGCATTTGGACTTTTATCGATTTTTGCGTCAGATTACTCGTGCGAATCTTTGTTCTCAACCATAAATTTAATTAAGTCTGACATTAGAAACAGATAAACCGATTATACGGGCCTACAAGTGCTGCATGCGTGGCAATGAAAAGAAGAAAATACAAATCAGACGTAAAACAGCTGGCATCTACTGTCTAGCAACAAAAATTACACTGACAGTGTAATGTTCCATATAAAATTATAAATATAAATAAATCGCAGCATTAGAGCCTACTAAGTAGCCACGTCCAAAAATAATGCAATGACTTTTCAGTATTAGTTATCACCTTTTTGGTAGGCCATACTCGATCATTCCGTGTTCATTGATTGAAAAAAATTTGTGGCACGCGAAATTTTTCACTTTATGTAAGAACTATTTTCTGGCACGCGAGCTAAAAAAGGTTCGCCATGCCTGGTCTACACCGAGACATGATTCGTGTGGTGACAGAAGCCACATCGGTGGCTCGGCTCTTAAACGATGATTCGGCTTGGTTGGGATAAGCCAACAACTTCGAAGTTAGTTTCGTATTTGCGTATCTGCGGCTGATCGTCCAAGGTTTGAGAAGTTCCTTGCCAGATCCCAACGTACGGGGAAGCTGTCGGCTATAGGGTACTGTTGGTTGCGGAGCGATTTGATTGGGCAGGCGCTCGTCTGCTACAGGATGTAATGTGGAACTCATATTCCTATCCAAGCATAGTCTCATATTCCTTTTAGGCCATATCCTCCTATTTTTATCCCACCATACCTTCATATTCATGCCACCATACCTTCATATTCTCTTACTTAAGTTCGGACTCAAGGCCGTATAAGTTGAACATCCACAATCCAATCTGTTTCACAAAGTTCAGCAGAAATCACTCTCGCGTACAGAAATTACGAAGTCGATCTCCTTGAAGTTAGTTTCGTATTTGCATATGGTAAGAGTTAGTTTCGTATTTGCATAATATTATGGTAAAAACACCATTTATTCTACTTAGGTCAAACGTCACCATTAAAGCTCGCTGTGGTTGTT
>OY744614.1:45431688-45491688 GCA_963556255.1 Allolobophora icterica | reverse complement strand
TTCAATAAATCGCGGAGAAAAAGACCGTTCGTGTGCTTTGGCAGAATGATAGAATCGGGAGGATGCGGCCAGGGTGAAGAGCAGTCCCTTAATCTAGACGGAGAGCCGGCCGTGTGGTTGAAGTGTTAGCGACTGCATTTTTCTTGCTCTCGACGTATAACGGCGGGTGTCCTGTCCTCTCCCTCGCCGTCTCATCTTTCCACTGAGAGTGTAGGGCCTACGGTCAGTGAGGTGTTTATGGTTGAGTTGACTAGGAGCGCAAATGGAGTTGAAATATCGAAATAGCGTTCTTGAATAAGCCGGTGACCTGCGCTTGGGTTTCGATATTTAAACCCCGCGTAATGCCTACGGGCAGATATGAGGTAGGTATAAGGCATAGTGCTTTCATGTAAGGTAAGGTAAGGTATGGTGCTATGATGTAAAGTAAAGTAAGGTATGGTGCAATCATAAAGGGTAAGGTAAGGTATGATGCTATCATGTAAGGTGAGGTAAATTAAGGTATGGTGCTATCATGTAAGGTAAGGTATGGTGCTATCATGTAAGGTGAGGTATGGTAAGGTATGGTGCTAACATGTAAGGTGAGGTATGATAAGGTATGGTGCTATCATGCTGGGTAAGGTTAGCGCTCATTTTGGCATGCTCTATCGACATCGTTCTTCAGAGAGGCTGGACCTGGGCTTGAACTATCTTCCGGCCGAGTCACTCACACGACACTAATAACCGAGGAAACGGAAAACCTCTTCTAATCCGGAGCACGTCAGTTTCATATATCAAGACGCGCTGAGAATTGAACCCAAGTCGCAGATGTTAAAGACAAAGCACTTTGCAGTCTGCCACTCGCGCTACAAGAGAATCGTCGAGCACTTCGTAAAGCTGTAGCCTGGGAGGCAGCCATGGTTAGGAATTGTTAGCGACTACATTTTCTTTTCCTCGGCTTACGCCGGCGGTTGGCCAAAATGGCCAGTTCACTTCCTTGCCGCCTCATCTTCCCACCGACAGTGTATGGTCATTGTACTCATTACAGCTGAGTTGGCTAGGGGGCACGAGTGAAGCAAACATCTCAAAATAATTTCTGCCCTGGCGGGGAGCTGAACCCCCGACCTCTCAGTTGACAATCCAGCACTGTAACCACTAGACTATGCCCACCCCCACCCCCACAGACTTGACGAGAACCGGTGGTCCCCCAGAGCAGTAATAAAAATAATATTCCATTAAGTCGACTGTCAGGAATGAAGCGCAATTGAGCCGCGCTCTTTCATTTTTGCCGACGATAAGACCCACAGCCACACGCACACGAACAAGCACAGTGACAAGCGGCCACACACACACAAACAAGCACAGCGACAAGCGAACGTACGGACACATACGCCCGGAAATACTCGCTCGCGGACAGCCAGAGATAAGGCGACGATGAATTTCAACGATCAATCAAGTGGATCATTTCGAACCGATTGGAACGGAAAGTGTACGTATGGAACCCGATGGAACCGGCTGGAACCGAATGAACTGGATGAATCTTATGGGACCGGGTGTAACCGATTGGAAATGAACGGAACCAAATGACACCAGATCGAAGCGATTAATCTTGTGGAACCGACGGGAACCGGGTGGAACCGGGTGGAACCGGTCTGCGAGAGCAGGAGTCGAAGTGAGCTTATGACGCGACGAAGACTCAATAGCTTGAAATGGAGTTGGGTCGGTGTGTGGTAGAAACCCCGGCGGGGAAAACAGGGATCAATGAACACCGCTCGTCGACCGACGTACCACCCGAGAGAACAAAGCGAGGGCTGTTCTCTGTAGAATTGAAACAACGGCCTGCAGTTAATTAAGGCAATAATAGGTATAAAGATATCATATCCGCACATCATCGCATGCATGTGTATATGTATGTATGTGTATGTGCTTGTATGTATATTTGTTTGTGTGTGTATGTGTACGTGTATGTGTGTGTATTTGTAGAATGTGTCTATGTATGTGTGCGTGTATGCGTATGTGTATGTGCTTGATTGTGTATGCTCTTGTGTGTGTATGTGTAGTTGTGTACGCTTATGTGTATGTGTATATGTATGTGTATATGTATCTGTATGTATCTGTATGTATGTGTAGGTGTACGTATATGTATGTGTATATGTATGTGTATATGTATGCGTATATGTATGTGTATATGTGTATGTGTATGTATATATATATAATAGATACAAATATATACCACACACGAATGCATATGCATTAAATATATATATATATATAATATATATATATAATCATAAAACCCCTTCGCTTATTAAATTCTTCCCATAAATATCATCTGATAAATAACCGGAGGCGCTATATCATTTTCGAACAACTCGCACACAGGCACACACACGCACGCACAACACCTGCACTGTGCACGTCTAATTGTACAGCACTCGTTTAGGCCAATTGTCGGATCTGATATCCGTTGGCTTCTAATTATAGACAAGACCGGCGTGGTGTCAGATCGTTACCGTGACGAGAAAGGTTCCTACTTTGGTCTCTTCAACACCATGCGGGGAGGAGATTTTTAACCACCGTGTTGCCTCGATATCGAACTGCTACAGGAAGCAGTATTTTTAGTATGCGATTAAACACTACCCTTTGTTAGAAGTGTGTAATAGTGAGAAAACGTGACTTATGACGATTGAATCTTTCATTTCTCGGAACTGTTTTTGCACGGGAACCGATTTGGTGTCACACCGGTTGCGGAAGCAGACACCACGGTAGATTACATCCCCTCCGTATCCGATTTCCCGCCTAATCACAGACCCTGAGCTTGGCAGACGACCGCAAGAGTTCGCAACGGTCTAAAGCCGGTTATTTACGAAGAAGGTGAGATGAACGATAATGTGCGGCGTCATGTCGGTAACGAAGGAGTTGTCAGAGAGATAGGATCGTTGCCTTTGGCATTCACAGAGCAGAAGTTCTTAACAGGTGTGCCGCGACACATTAGTGTGTCGCGAACAGGTGTGTCGCGACAAACTAGTGTGTGTCGCGAATCGACCGGCAGTGTGTCGCGTAATCATGGTGTGTCGTTCGTGTGTCGCGAAAAATTGGTGTGTCGCGAATTCTCACAGCCTATGTCCGTCATTCTCACATTACACTTCGTACTTCAAGTTCAGCGGACGTAGGCTGTGAGAATTCGTAGCATTCTATTTATCTTAGGGATTAACCGGAAATCGCCTCGGACATTCGCCTGAGCCGAATATATCGTTTTTCTGCACTACTCGGAAGTATTCGCCTTAGCAAATACTGTAAACACAAATAGTTGCAAGTAAAATTTTTAAACTTATATATACAAAAAACACCAACACCGGAAGTCTACAACAGAAGTCAAGTCCATTTCATTGATTATTTCTGAAAGTTCAAAATGTATTAGTCAGTTATTACAAGTTGAAAATTTTATTTTGATTACTTTTTATAACATGAAAATGTGAAGCAATGCTCAAGAACTCAGTTCTGGGCTAAGACGTACAAAGAACATTACAAAACACTGGCGAGCAAAGCTATCAAAGATCAGCTTAAATCAGATTAACTCATATGATATCATATCATATTAGGATATATCATATATCATATCATATTAGGAATCCTAATATGATATGACATCTGATGTATCCTAATATGATATGATTTCTTATATATCCTAATTTAGGATACATCAGAAATCATATCATATTAAAATATCAGGTAACATATCACATTAGGACATATCAGATATCATATTAGGATATATAGGTAACATATCATATTAGGATATACCAGATATCATATTAGGATATATAGGTAACATATCATATTAGGATATACCAGATATCATATTAGGATATATAGGTAACATATCATATTAGGATATACCAGATATCATATTAGGATATATAGGTAACATATCACATTAGGACATATCAGATATCATATTAGGATATATAGGTAACATATCACATTAGGACATATCAGATATCATATTAGGATATATAGGTAACATATCACATTAGGACATATCAGATATCATATTAGGATATATAGGTAACATATCATATTAGGATATACCAGATATCATATTAGGATATACCAGATATCATATTAGGATATACCAGATATCATATTAGGATATACCAGATATCATATTAGGATATACCAGATATCATATTAGGATATACCAGATATCATATTAGGATATACCAGATATCATATTAGGATATACCAGATATCATATTGAGATATATCAGATATCATAGCATAATAGCATGTATCAGATCATATTAAATTCCTATGAAATGGATATACCAGATCAGTTGAGATCAGTGGGTGGGGTATACCTGTTCGTGACGCACCATCTACAGTATCTACCTGTGCTTCCTGACCTCAGGAATTCCATTTCGCGGCCACATATGGCGGCGTGCGTTGCCAGTGGAACGCGTGACAGTCCAAGAGCCCACACGGGATCCGACAGATCGGCTTTCGTATGCCGAGAATTTTTAGAAAAAGTGCACCAGGATGACCTCGGGGGAATGAAAATCCACCCAGAAGGTCTGAAACGACAATTCCATTCCGGATTCTCTCTATGGTCGTGACTGACGTGCGCCTTATAACTGGATCGTTCTGTTTTCCGGTCTGTCACGAGCGGAACATGTTGTTGCGTTCCAGCTGACGTTGCTGTACTTGTGTTTACTACGTTTCAAGAACGCTGTTCCATCTATTGTACATTCCCCTCTGGGCCCCTTCCCCAGTTAAATAGGTCATATTAATGGCCAGGTACATGTGCCTACTTGTTTGTCACTAATATATGTATATTATATACATGTATATAATATACAAGACAAGCAATACATATACGTATTGCCCTGCGCTTAGCTTTAGAGTAATGCTTTAGAAATTTGAAGATTACGATTACGATTACCAGGATGAGAAGGAGAGACAGAAGCTGCGAAGGCGGTATAGTTAAGGGTTTAAAGGATTGTAATTATAATTGTACTCGAGCATTTCTTAAAGCGCCACTCACCGATTCAGAGGCGCTCCGGACCCAAGTCAGTGCTATCGCTAACAAATGAAATGGACTTCAGACGTTTCCGGAACAGAGGAAGAGAAAGGCTGAGGAGCTAAAGCCGCAATTCCTGCGGAAAGACGGTTCCAACTAGAGGGGACAACATAGCTAATCTTCTAGATTGAGCAGTACCCCTGCGCACGCGGAAACTACTCGGAGGCCTGTGGCGGCCGAGCAGAGAGTGGAGCGACCAGGTAGTGAAGAAACCGAGGAACAGAAGGTCTGGAGGTAAGAATGTACATGTATGTATATTCGTTTATTGAGTAAATTGGTTGTCATACCGCAACCAGGAACAAACAAATTATACGAAGGAGCTATTATTATTTTTGTGTGGTCAGTATTATTTTTAGGTTTAATTACAATTCATTTATAATACGTCTCGACATTCAATTTATACAACATTCCATCTGTCCAGACTTTAATTTAAATTATGCAGCGCCCTAATAGAATATCCAATTAAGCTCCAAATAATTGGAGAGATTTGATTTGAAACAACCTCCGCGTTTCCGTTTCTTTTTTAATAATATCTAATAATATAAAATTCGATATTTTTTCGGAAATTCTCGTTTTTGGTATGGTAAATGAAATTGTTTGTGTCAACACAACGACGAGAACATCATCATTTTTTATCATCGTAGTCGTTGTTGCTTTGTAAATTTTATCTGGCATAGTAGCCAATTGGTCATAGCGCTCGGTCTGTAGCAGAGAGGGTGCGGCTTCGATCCTCCTCCTCTGAGACGATTACTGTGTAGGGACCTTGAGCAAGTCTTTCACTCACAGTTGCTCAGCGCCATCGATGTTCTGTCGTATGGTCATGTGTGCACTTCTGAACTTTGGCAGGAGGGCAATATCAAATACAGCTGTATTGTATTGTATCAAATGGTTTAGTATTGTATTGTATCAAATTATTTATATCTTTTTGTAATGTATTATTTTGTATTGTATTGTATTGTATTGCAATGTTTTGGTTCTCCTAACCGAGTTTAAAGATTTACTACTAAGACCAAAAATGTAGAACTAAATTCGCGAGATTCAACTAATCTGCTATTAATGGCGCTGATTTAAATTACTAATTTACGTTATTCTTATTAGAATGATCCATTGCGATCCAGGTTTTCATAATTACCATCAGAACCATAATGCGCTTGCAACTGGTTGGGCAACGAACGCATACGGGAGATAATTGCTAGCATCTCATCACCGTCACCAGCTTTACCATAATCACATTCATCATCGTCAACAGCTAAAGCAACAGCTAAATCGTCATCAACTTCGACAATGACACCATCATCATCATCATCATCGTCGTCGTCGTAATCATCATCATCACCACCACCACCAACACCATCATCATCATCATCATCATTACCACAACCACCACCACCACCATCATCCTAATCATCATCACCACCACCACCACCACCATCATCATCATCATCATCATCACCACCACCACCACCACCATCATCATCATCATCATCACCACCACCACCACCACCATCATCCTCCTCATCATCATCGTTACCACAACCACAACCACCACCACCACCATCATCATCATCATCATCATCATCATCATCATCATCATCACCACCCCCACCACCATCATCATCATCACCACCACCACCACCACCATCATCATCATCACTACCACCACCATCATCATCATCATCATAATCAACAATGACAGCAACATCAACAATGACATGAAAATCCTTACATCATCATTATCATCATCATCGTCGTCGTTGTTTTAGTTGTAGTCATCATCACTTCGTTGTTATTTCTATTATGTCAATCATTTTCGCTATTGTTATTGCTAGTATTCGAAGCTTATTATCTTCTTCTATTTTTTGTCTCAGGGCCTACGTACAAATAATCCCTGAACAACGGAAAACAAGAAAACAAGAGAGAAGTGTTATTCAGAAAACCAGACCGCGTGAAAATAATACACCAAGACGTCGCTGTTCTAATACAGTATTATTATTAATTCTAACATTATTAGATATCTTTCTATTTTTCAATTATCTGATTTTGACGAGTCATCGCAATGCAGAGAGGTAAACAGACAAACAAGACGGCCAGACAGACAGACAGACGGCCAGAGACAGACAGACGAGCATATATCGTAGATAATGAGTGATTTGAAGTCCACTACTTGGCAGTCCGGGTGTTTGCAAATGCAGAGTCTAAAGAGGTTAGAGGGAGAGAACAGATCCGCGGTGCAGCTGTGTCTATTTGAGCGCCTCGATGGACAGCCTAAGGAGACGGAGGCCCACACGAGGAGGAACGGTCTCAAGTGGACATACAGGCTGACACAAGTCCAGTCGACTCCGATAAGCAACTCGACCCACGCAACATTTTTGCCCTCACGTCAGCAGCGTAATGTACATGTAGAAGGATAAGAGCAATTCCTTTAAGCGAGCCCGGAGGCAACCATGGGCATGCGACTTCATTTTCTTTGCCTCGGCATATGTGGGCGGATGGCCAGTCTTCTCCCTCGCCGTCTCATCTTCCCACCGACAGTGTACGGTCAGTGTCTCACTATAGATGAGTTGGTAGGAGTGCAAATGGAGCAGAAACTTCGAACCAGATTTATGTTCTGGCGGGGATTTGAACCCCCGACTTCTCGATTGACAGCCCAGCACGCTAACCAATACACCATCGAGCACCCTAAATGTAAATGTAAATATTATTACGCATTTATTAAGCGCCACAATAGACCAAACGTCACTCAATGCTGTTGAGCAATTGTGAGTAAAGGACTTGCTCCTCGAGTTCCCTACGAAGTAACCGTTTCGGGGTAAAGGCACGAACCCGCGCGCTCCGCGTTACAAGGCGATCGCTCTAAACCACTCGGCTAACGCCTTCCACTTTGTCATCTTACCTGTATAGCTCACCTGGCCCTCCAATTCAGCTAATTCAGTTATTGCTACATTGTTCCGGTGATCACATATCAACCAGTCTCCAGGCCGACTCTTTTGTTGCTTAGCTTATCGTATGGAGAATGGGTTCCATCGCCAACAATGGGGTCGTTTGGTACACTCGATTATAACCAGAACAATCTGATTTGAAATAATGCTATTAGAGCCTCCAGCGGTCTCGCTTTTAGACTTAGCGATGGAAAGTTGCAATTTTTTACTCGTTTTTTTTGGGTCAGTTCAAACTGAATATCTCAGCAACAGATTTATGTATTACAGAGAAGAGGACCAGTTTATCGGCGGTTAGTAATCTAACGATGCGAGTCCGAAGCCTTTATATTTCTACATATAGTATGTGTATTTATACACATAGGCTATATATTTATACATAGAGCCCATATATTTATGTTGCTTCTTTGAACTTTGGCCATAAATCACTGACTTTAAACCCCTATTTATCCTCAAGACGTGCCTGATCCTTCTTGGAATTGAAAACGGATCGCGTACAGATTTAATACGAAGAGCAGTTAGAGTTTGGAATGAAGAAGTCGCTCGGAATAACCTACTTAGAGCGACGACGAACAGTTCTTCACACCGTGAAGAAATTGGGTTAAACCCCGATCTCCTGAGCAGAAGACTTCCCAATCTCGACCATCCAAATAGAACTAGATTTCAGAACCCCCTCCCCGTGTCTCTCTCCGTTCTGCTCAATCGCTTATGTCTCTTCACTGCACTCGGCTGCTTAACCTTCTCCAAATTGCTTATCCATCATAGGCTGCAGCTCTGTCGTCTTAGCGGACTTATCTTCTGGATATTGGCTTCAATGAGGCTTGCTTTTGGTGTGCACCATCGGTTGAGACCTTGTGCGTTGAAGACGTCGAAGTGATTAATTAAAAGTAATAGTAATAACAGTAATAATAACAATAATAATAATAATAATAATAATAATAATAATAATAATAATAATAATAATAATAATAATAATAATAATAATAATAATAATAATAACAACAACAACAACAGTAATAATAACAGTAATAATAATAATAAATAATAATCTATACATATAATATCCATATAGTGTCCGTCTGTCGGGGGAAGCTACGTCACAAACGGGTTCTGTTCTATTGTGAAACATAAACCGGTTGTCTTGACGACGGCGGTCTTGACGACGGAGATAACCAACGATACATATAGGCCTATAATCTAACGTCATAATATGACGGGCAAATACACTAGTAATACTAATAATGTTACGGAGGACGAGGCCTGATTTTTCAGACATTCAACAACAGCTCCTAGCATAATTTTTTAGACTCCTGAGGGATTACATGTACCTCGGGGGGAAAATAATAATAATAGCAATTGCTTTACTGCGTGACTGTGATCTGTTACCGTGATGACATTTGAACAATGAGCTGTGGACTCTAATTAACCCTTTGAGTTTCCCCTTTTTTCTATTTTGTATTGTTCGGTGGTTGTGTATACCTCTTTGGCGTAAGAAACATGTTGTTCATAGGATAACGTTAATTAGCATGACATGACATAACATAGATTATTGTAGCGCCATTTCTGATGGGCTCCCAACCTGCCGATTGAGATGCCTCAATTAGTCCTGCGCACGGCTGCTCGGCTGGTGGGTCGCATTCTTAAGTTTGGCCGGGTCAACGAGTACACGCGGGAGGTGCTCCACTGGTACCCGCAGCGCATTGCTTATCGGTTCTCTGCTTTGGTTTGGCGGTGCCTTGAGGGCTTGGCGCCCCCTTACCTCCGGGAACTCTGCTGCTCCACTGTGGCTGTCCAGCGTCGTGGTTCACTGCGCTCTGCAACGAAGGTTGAGCTCCTTGTCCCCCGCGCACGGACTGCTATCCAGCAACACCGTGCCTTCTCTGTCTCTGGCCAACGACCTGGAATGGGCTCCCAGTAGCGCTGCTCCTGACCCCAATCGATTGCTCTTCTCTGTTCCACTTTTGCCTTTAAACTGTCTTGTTTGACCGGGGATGGACTGGGAGCGCTCCTGAGCAGATAACCTCTGTAATAATAATAACACTAGGTAACATAACATACTATTACATGTCGTGAACTAACATAACATAGGAAAATTTGCAACATGACTATTATTGCAAGATGTTATGGTGTTACGCCGTATCAGGTAGAGTGATATTTCATGTCTCATGACCCTCCAGGCAAAAGAAGCGTTTGTTATGACTCCATGATGTAGATAAGATTTCGTTAGCGAGGATATCGCGTTGTGAGAAAGACGTTATATCAACACTTTAAATAACAAAGTAACTAAAGAACTCTCGTCTGAAATGATCAGATGTTCTAAATAACGGCGCAATTTCGCCTCCAAGAAATAACAGACAACAGATACGAAATTTCGACGGCAACAATTCCCTCCAGAACGAAAACAGGTATCGAGAATATTTCCCGTCCAATTTTTTTCAGCAGGCATGTTGTTTTGCAAACGCCCCCTCGCCAAAGACTGTAAATATCCGGAGGGAGTTTTTTAGCATCTGAACTGATTTCTTGAAGACTTGGGTGGGCGAGAACTATGGAACACTTTTTCAGCATTGTGTCCAATAAGGGTTTCGCTCACGTTCAACGCTGACATGATCCATGTGCTTCATTCAAATTCTTGCAAATTCTAAGCACGAACTTAGAGTAACGAAGACTTTACTAATTGACCAAAACTGCATAATAATGTCCTTAATAATGATTCTGATTCTGATTATTACTATTATTTTGAACGCCCGAGGTAAAAATAATCCCTCAGGCTCTTAGAAACTACCCGAAGAGCTTTGTCGTTCTGAAGTTAACGGTCATCTTCACCGGTCAACAGCATTTTATAATTATTATTATTATTATTATGATTATTATTATCATCATCATCATCATCATCATCATCATCATCATCATCATCGTCATCATCATCATCATCATCATCATCATCATTATTATGAATTTATTAAGCGCCGCTATCTGATGACCAAGCATCAATCGATGGCGCTGAGCAGTTGTGAGCGATGGACTTGCTCACGGTTCCTAAGCAGTAACCATCTCAGAGGAGGAGGATCGAACCCATACTCTCCGCGTTACAAGGCGAGCGCTCTAACCAATCGGCTACCATGTCGTCCCAGAAGAACTACTCTCTGGTCTGTTTCGAATTCCATAGCAACCATAATATCCCTAATCCTGGTTTCTCTGACTAATCGAGTTTCAACCGGGTTTCTCCACCGGATCACGCTATCCTTTTAGAACCTTTTTTCAGTTCTAATTTTAGCCCATTCGATCACCCGACAAACTCAGTTGGGAATATGGAGCCTATTACTTTGTTGCTGTATCATAAGGCGTTCTTTCTTGGGTCAACCACCTTGTGTCTCGTCATTTATATATCGTCATTAGGAACGCTATCACTGCGCGCGTGGCAGGAAGAGTAAGAAGGAGGCGAGGCACACTGATGAATAATTATTTCACGACGCAATTTTCAGGACCCGCGTCGTTCCGGTAAGAGGAGATTTATCCACCACAGCCGCAGAACGAGTAGACAACTATTGGGTCATTCATTCATTCATTCATTCATTCATTCATTCATTCAGTCATTCAGAACATTTATTTAGCGCGGCGTCTCTAAGAAAGACGCCAACTCAGAGGTCGTTGGCATTCCGTTCTGCGCTGTTGTCATTTTCGGCTAATCTGTGGATAATTCGGACCGGCAGTTTCCAGGCGAACGAGAGGAAGAAACATGATTTGGTTGGAAATGGAAGGAGACGGACGGAGATGTTGACGCGGGTCTTTGTTGGTGCTGTGGACTTTTTTAGACACTCGCAACTATGAATGCAAATAGACAACGGCAAACTGACGTGGCTGTAGGCTGTGTCTTTCTGTCTGTCCGTTCGTTTGTCTGCTTGTCTGTCTGCCTGACTCTCTGTTTGTCTGTCCGTCCGTTTGTTCATCTGTCTGAATGTCTATCTGTCCGTCTGTCTGTATGTCTGTCTGTCTGTGTGTGTGTCTGTCTGTCTGTCTGTCCGTTCTTTGGTTTGTCTGTCTGTCTGTCTGCCTGACACTCTGTCTGTCTGTCTGTCTGTCTGTCCGTTCGTTCATCTGTCTGTCTGTCTGTCTGTCTGTCTGTCTGTCTGTCTGTCTGTCTGTCTGTCTGTCTGTCTGTCTGTCTGTCTGTCTGTCTGTCTGTCTGTCTGTCTGCCGGGCTGTTTTCGACTACAAAAATTCATACGCTGATACAAAAACAGAGATTGATTCAGGAGGTGAAGTTGGATGGCGCAAGGATGTCAAAATAACTCACGACTGCATCTAATCATTTTATAAGTCACCTTATAGAAGTCGATAATTACTTACTATTACATGACATTGTGTATGTGCGTAAATTGGTCTTTAATGAGGCGTTTTAATGAAGCTTCCAGAGCCGCTGCACAAGTGCACACTACTCATACAGAGTCATACTCTGGTAGTGCCAGTCCGGAGCCTGGAAAAAGGAGGGGATACGCAAATCGTCTTTTATTATCACACAGCTTTTTTGAACGGAAACAACTACTGCTACGTAAGCAGTGCTTGAGTTGTCAAAGAAGAGGTAGTACCACTTGATTCCACGTAGTACATGTAGGCTACAATCGGAATAGGCGGTGCATCAGTTGTCAAAGAAGAGGTAATACCAACTGATTCCAAGTGGTAAAGGTATAATCGGAATAGGCACTGTTTCAGTTGTCAAAGAAGAGCTAGGGTCGAACATTTTACAGATACCTAAGTACACCAATGCGCTGAGGTCAACGTATAATGTTATTAATATGTTGCACACAAAGCAACTGACAACTCGTGGGACTTTTTAGTTTCCTAAACTCCCCCATCATCATTTCAGATACTACACTGACAGCGTTAGAAGAAGAACTAGGGGTTGAACTGCCAATCCCCCAGACAACTAAAGCACCGTATACAAACGTGTTACCTTACACTGCTGACCTCTTTAAACCATTAGAGCCATTACAACTAGGAGCGCCTTGACGCCAATTGTAGATCTCCGCATCGAAGCGAGCAACTACAGCGTTGTGTTTTTTCGGTTGGACGAGCGATTATGCTCACGATAACAGTGAAAGAGATTTATGGCCGGCCAGCGGTGATTCCAACCTCAATGCCAAGACCTCCGCGGTCCAGTGTTTGCAGCCATAAGTCATGGAGTTAATTACGATCTAATCGGGATAGGGTTCCGAATGGGGGAATATTGATATGCAACGCTACGAATGGATAGGGAACGATAAGGATATATGGCTCGGCTCAGCTAATAAAGTTTTTGCCTCTAGCGATTATCTTATCTCTTAATAAGCGATGCCTGCTAAAACCAGGTACCAGTGTGGCTGACCTGCTAGTAGGCTTAATAATTATTGGTCTGGCTACGCATTTATTAAGCGCCACTATATAATGAGCAAGCATCAATCGATGGCGTGGGGCAATTGTGAGTGAAGGACTTGCTCAATTTCCCTACTCGGTACCCATCAATGAGGAGGCAAAAACACATACATATGCATACACATATGTAGGCATTTATGTATACTTATACATGCATATATATATATATATGCATATATATATATATATATATCTACTCAATTATATAGCGCTCGTGCAAAAAGGCGAAAAAAGACGGAGAAATTAGTTATCTTCAATACAGCGTTCCATCGACTTCAAGGCTGGTGCCGTTGCGTGTGCTGAAACACTCGTCTGTAACATTCCGACTGATCTATGCGTCTTCAGTCGATATTCTGTACTTCCGGCGGAAGTTGGCTCGATTTCTGCATCCTGCCAATTGGTGACGCTATCAAGCGGAAGTCACCGGTTATTGCATAACGGAGCGGAAGACAACTTTGATGTACTTTCTTGCTATGTGTGTGTGTATGTATGTATGTATGTATGTATGTATGTGTGTATGTATGTATGTATGTATGTATGTATGTATGTATGTATGTATGTATGTATGTATGTCTGTATGTATGTATGTATGTATGTAGCAGGACACTCCACTTTCATGGCATTACTCGACATGGAAGACAAAATTTCTAAAGCAATCGACAACAATGAATATGCAGTGGGTATCTTTGTCGACTTAGCTAAAGCTTTCGACACTGTCGACCACACTATACTATTAAATAAATTGAATAATTATGGAATTAGGGGAACTCAAATTAAATGGTTCAAAAGTTATCTTGAATTCCGCACTCAAAGAGTGAGCTGCAATGGCTCACTCTCTGCTGTTGGAAATATCACCTCAGGAGTTCCACAAGGATCTAACTTAGGACCGCTTCTGTTTCTATTATATATTAACGATCTTGCGAAAGTATCTTCTGCACTCTATTTCATCTTATTCGCGGATGATACCAATATCTTTTACTCTAACAGCTCATGGTTATCTCTCATTGAAACAGTAAATTGTGAGCTTACTAAAGTAAACAAATGGTTCGTTGTAAATAAGCTAACGCTTAATGTGGATAAAACGAATTTCGTTATTTTCAAGTCGCATAGGAAAATTAAACCAGTTAATTGGACACTATCTTTTGACGGTGTTCCTATTACTAAAGTTGACTCTACTAAATTTCTCGGGGTCTTTATCGATCAACACCTAACTTGGAAAACACATATTAATTATATATCCTTAAAAATAGCTAAAAACATTGGTATAATTTCTAGAATTACACACCTACTCCCTAATGAAATTAGATTGAGCTTATACTACTCCTTAATCTTCCCTTATCTTAACTACTGCAACTTAATTTGGGCCTCTAATTATGACTCTCGCCTACAAAAGTTAATTATATTGCAAAAGAAGGCGATTAGAATGATTGTGGGAGCTGGGAGAAATGAACACTCCAAGCCCATATTCAAGGATGCACATTTGCTAGAATTAAAGCAAATCCGAACTTATCAAATTGGAGACTTCCTCTACTGTTATCAACATAGTTTATTACCAGCCTCCTTTGCGGGGTACTTTACTCTTGCCTCAATGCTACATGAACACAATACTAGAGGAGCTTCGCTGTATAGACCCATTAAGGCACGAACCAATCTAAGATTATTCAGCATTAAATCAGCTGGACCGTCAATTTGGAAATCTATCCCCTCTGAAATCCGCTCAGCCAAAAATAGATTTGATTTTAAAAAACGATTACGAGCTTTCCTCCTAACTACTTGATTCGCCTCTCACTATGGATATATCACTAAAGTCGTCCTCGGGATCATCGATGGGGTTGCACTGGAGCCTGGCCCTGGAGTTTCTTATTTAAGTTTGTTATACCTAGTTAAGGATAGATAAGACTACACTTGCCGTGTACTCCCTCTCTTGAAATTACTTTTTAAGCATAATTATAACATCCTATCACAGTAGGAACTTCAGTGAGAGGCTAGTATTCTCGCCATCAAACTGATTTTAAAATTGACTTATTAGGGTATCCCTGCCCAGCGGGACATCCATCCCTTTAGGGACGCCCATTGCCGTCGGTGACAACTAATAAATTAATAAATTGCATTAAGAGTGTAATTCGTTTAACTAACTGAGATACCTGTAATGATTTATTGTTAAATGATTATTTTCTTTGATCAGATTAATATGAACCTTGTTAGCACATATTATGAACTGAATTGTAATTGATTTGTAAAGGATTGTCATTGATAGCAATAAAGATATTGATTGATTGATTGATTGATGTATGTAAGTATGTATGTATGTATGTATGTATGTATGTATATATGTATGTATGTATGTATGTATTTATGTGGGGCGTGGTGGCTCAGTGGTAAGTTCGGCGCCTTGTGACCGGAGGGTTGCAGGTTCGAATCCCACTCTAGCCGCTGCGTACGGACCTTGGGCAAGTCGTTCACTCGCAATTGCTCGTGGCGCTTCGGCGTTAAAATTCCGGCACAGTATCAAATGCTGTAGTCGGGAGCGCCTCTGAGTAGTAGCTGACTTCGAGAGGCGCTATAGAAATATCCGGAATAAATAAAATAAATGAAATAAAAAATGTATTTATGTATGTGTGTGTGTATACATGCATGTGACTGTGGGCGTGTGTATGCTTAAATCTACGTATGCAAACTATGTTTCAATGGATGGATGGATATACCGGTGGATGGATAGATGGATTAATGGATTGAAAAATGAATGAAAAGATGGCAGGATGGGGTTGTGGATATATGGATCGATGGATGTATGGTTGGATGGATGGATTTATATTTGACGTACCGAGTACACAGTTGCCACATCCCAGACTCAATCTCGCATCGATGATTTATCGGAGGCAATTCGCCCAAGGTCACGAAATTGACCTCTTTATTATCGACGCAAACACTCTCCTTCGAACGTTTTTTTTAATAATATCGTCAGGATGTACTTGTTTTTCCTCGTTTCGGTAATGGGGTAACTGAGTTCAGAGGGAGAGTCACCTTGGACGGACAGCCCTCTCGACCCATTTAAAATGATATGTTGTGTTTATGAATTGCTTATTACGGTGACAGACGAGGGTCGGAGTGTTCTGTGATGGAAGAAGAGGCTGCTGCTGCTGCTGCTGCTGCTGCTGCTGCTGCTGCTGCTGCTGCTGCTGCTGCTGCTGCTGCTGCTGCTGCTGCTGCTGCTGCTGCTGCTGCTGCTGCTGCTGCTGCTGCTGCTGCTGCTGCTGCTGCTGCTGGCACAAGGGTCGTCTCGAAGTCTGAACAGATGTACGTGCGATTAATCCAAAAACCAGTGGCCTCATCTCTCTGTCTCTGTCTCTGTCTCTGTCTCTGTCTCTGTCTCTGTCTGTCTCTGTCTCTGTTTCTGTCTCTTTCTTCCTTTCTGTCTCTGTCTTTGTCTTTGTCTCTGTCTCTGTCTCTGTCTCTGTCTCTGTCTCTGTCTCTGTCTCTGTCTCTGTCTCTGTCTCTGTCTCTGTCTCTGTCTCTGTCTTTCTCTCTCTCTCTCTCTTTCTTCCTTTCTCTCTCTGTCTCTGTCTCTGTCTCTGTCTCTGTCTCTGTCTCTGTCTCTGTCTCTGTCTCTGTCTCTGTCTCTGTCTCTGTTTCTGTTTGTCTCTGTTTCTGTCTCTGTCTCTCTCCGTCTCTCTGTGTGTCTGTGTCTCTCTCGCTGTCTCTCTCGGCGGCTTCCGTGTATCTTTGGGTATCTTTCCCTCATTTTCTGGTTCTATCTTTGTCTCTGTAAGACCATCGCTATGCTTCTCGAATTCTGTCTATCAATCAATACATCTATCTATCTATTTATCTATATGCCTATCTATCTATTAATATATCTATATATATATATTTCTTTATCTATATCTATCCATCCACCCATCTCTATATCTTATGTGGCGCAGAGAAATTTCGGATGCGTTTACTGTTGATAAACTCCGTCCTCAAAGAGCTTTCGAATTAAATTTACCGTTTATCGGAATTCATCGTTGTGTGACAGTTGCTGCAGACGAGGCTGATTATCTCTGAGCACGACGATGATCACGAGGACAACGACCACCCATTCATCTATTCATCCATTCATCCATTCATCCATACATACATTGACTAATGCATGCATCCATCCATATCATCCACCCATCTATCCACCCATCCACTCTTTCGTACATACATCCACCCATGCATCCACCCATCTATTCATCCGTTCATCCATTCATCCATTTATTCATCCATGGATCCACACATCCATCCATTCATCCATCCATCCATCCACCTAACCATCCACCCATCCTCCCACACATCCACCCATCCATCCCTTTATCTGTCCATCCACCCATCCACCCTCCCACATATCCACTCACCCACCCACCCATCCATCCATCCATCCATCCAACCCCCTTCCATCCATCCATCCATCCATTCCATCCATCCACCCTCCCACACATACATCCATTCATCCATCAATCCATCCATCCATCCATCCAACTCCCTTCCTTCCATCCATCCATCCATCCATTCCATCCATCCATCAACCCCCTTCCATCCATCCATTCATCCATTCCATCCATCCACCCATCCACCCTCCCACACATACATACATCCATCCATCCACCCATCCACCCATTCATTCATCCATCCACCCATCCTTTCATTAGCCAAATCTCCTGACTAAATCCTCGATCTGCCAATGGCCGCAGATTCCATGGCTTAGGTTTTAAAGGGGAAATGAATGACCGGGATCTCCATTCTATCGACATCTGTTCGCGGCCATTGGTGGAACGTTTCTCTATTATTCCTCCCAATTCCATTAAGCGCAGTTTCCGACCCGTAAATAGGACGTAAAGCAGCTACATAATGCTTTGATGAGGACGTACATGCTCTACGAAGGACGATAATGTGGACCTTGGGAGCAGCGCTTAGAAAAGTTGAGTTATGCTATCTGATCACTTGTCTGTCTGGCTGTATGTCTATCTGCCTGCCTATCTGTCTGTCTGTCTTTCTGCCAGGTTGCATGTATGTCTGTCTGTCTGTCTGTCCGCCTATCTATATGTCTATCTGTCTGTGTGTGTGTGTATCTGCCCGCCTATCTATATGTCTGTCTATCAGTATGTCTGTATGTCTGGTTGTATGCCTGTCTATCTGCCTCTCTTGCTAAGACCGAGCGGGCTCTCGTTATTGGTAGACTCCGTGCCTCGGTCCTTCAGTCTGTCTGTCTCTATGTCTGTCTGTTTATCTGCCTGCGTATCTGTCTGTATGTGTGTCAATCTGTGTGCTTGTCTGTGTGTGTGTGTGTGTCTGTCTGTCTGTCTGTCTGTCTGTCTGTCTGTCTGTCTGTCTGTCTGTCTGTCTGCCTGTCTGTCTGTCCGTAATGATCGATCTCCCTCTTGAGATTCGCTCCCTTCCTAGTGATCTTTCTGGTTCCTTTGACGGTCTTCTTAGGACATTTCTTTTTGATCGGGCCTAGGTCGGGAGAGCCTCTCAGTAGATCCCTTGAAGGGGCGCTATATAAATCTTATAGATAGATAGAGAGATAGATAATGGCAACCTGAAATTCCCTTGAACCAAAACTAAATCGAATCGCTGTCTACGCTGACAAAATGATTTATTAAATGTCACAAAGAACTGAAGTTCAAAACAATGCACGGAAAACGGAAAGAGTCTCCAACGACTGGCTGCCACACACACGTAGAGTCCAACGAACTGATTTCTATCCAACGTTGACAGATGACATCATCATGTCCAGATCTTGTACACCGAGTTGCATCGACGATGACGGAGGGTAGCGTCCGCGGTACACGTCGACACCATCGACCAACGGTCTCGCGTTGTTGGTAGATTACGTACCTCCGACTATCAGTCGAGCCGTAGGAAAGGTTTCGTCCAAGGGAGTGACTTTGCCCCCCCCCCAAGGAGTGGTGACGAAACACCCATCTTCTCTCGCCTTAGCCTTCCCTACTGTCAACAAAAACTCCTACAATTATTTCATTTTTGATCTGACTTTATTATTATTTCATTGTTCTGTTTTCTTTCCCTCTGGGTGACATTGTATGTAAAGCGCTGTGCGTTTGCTAGCGTTCGTTGATGAATAGACTTACTTACTGACTTACCTACAACAAACTGGATGACGTCATCAATTTTTTCAACACAGAGCAATAGGCAGGTAAGCTAACATTAAGGCATCTATCGGCATTGCGATAGTTAAGTATGCAAGAATACACCGCTGTTAATATCGTTGCTTTAACTTGCTTCAAACTATAATAAACCTATGACGTGGCAAAAACATTTCAGCGTGAACAGGACCAGAAAGTGGTGGTAAGTAAGTAAGTAAGTAAGTAAGTATATTCTTTATTACACCATTAGCAAACGCACAATGGGACAGAAGCTAGAAGCATTGATTGTAAAACATTGAAGTAATAATAAATCGAAATAAAAATGATAAAATAAGTAATTAAAAAAGCAAGTGTTTTCTTATCATTTATGCAGTAATCTAGCAATGTAACCCTTCCCCGTCAAAGGATCACATCGTGGTATCTCGCGATTATGCCGGCGAGGTCGAAGATAATATCCGGTAGATCGTATCGGAGGGAGCAAATCATGGAGGACATGCCCTGGGTTCTGAAGGATTGCTGCAAAGAGAGCATCGTCCGCCTTAGAACACAACAGGTCAAATGTAGGAGTATCAGTTGGCAGATACCCTTGTCGCTTAAGCTTACGTATCAAGGCAGAGAGACGTTCTCTCTCAAGACCATTGGAAAATCCCCACCAGGCTGTCACCACCACTCTGAAAAGCGTTGGCAACCGGAAGCCACCGTCACAATGCAAAGCTGCGGCTGTGCATAAGAAGGGAAGATGGGATTTCGGACATTGAATGATTCCGCACAATACGCAACGGATCCTACGTCATCATACGACTCGCTCCTCAATCTCCCGAGGCAAACAATGCTTTCAATTTCGATGATTGAAACCAACCGTTGGATTATCGGGCAGTTAGTTAGCTTCCCCTCCCGCTCAAATCTGCCGTCGACTCTAGCCCAGCGTCTCCGGAGACCCTGATTTATGACGAAGAGGTCCTTCATCATCATTTATTAATTCATTTTCGGCATATTGAAGCGAGTTCCACACAGCACCAGTCGTTAATCTTTGCGTCGCGAAAATCCCGGTCGTTTCAAGCGTCAACGAGGCGACGCTAACTCTCGCCAACTTAACGTCTGTGTAACTACGCTGTGGTCTGTGTTTGATATGAACTCCCTCGACGGTTTTACGACCGGGCGGCCACAGAGGTGGGTGGGTCGGCGAGTGGGAAGGAAGGGGTGGGTGAGTGGGAAGGTCCCGCGGTCCCGGGACTCATGGATTCTCGTGGATTGGCATTTTCTATCAAAACAATCAAGCTATACTAGAAGTTGTCTTTGTATCGGGATACATTTGAAGCACCTCACAAAAGTGGTGTCTACAAGACGGCAGTGGATTTTTACTGCACGTTAGGGTAATGTTATATCCTGTGATACGATGGGATGTGATGTAGTATGTTGCAGTTTGTAGTTTAGTGTGGCGTGGAGTAGTGTAGTTGGATGTTGTGAAGTGTAGTGCGGACTAATGTGTCGAGTAAAACGCGCTTCTTCAGAGCAGTTAGAAAGTCAATTCAGCAACGCTTTTATTACGCACTTAAACGGCAAAGTATGTATCCAGGCATACAGCCACATACACACACCTACATAAATATAATACATACATACATACATACATACATACATACATACATACATACATACATACATACATACATACATACATACATACATACATACATACATACATACATACATACATACATACATACATACATACATAGAAACATGCCTACAAACATACATGCATGCATAGAAACATGCATGTATACCTACATACATACATACATACATGCATGCATGCATACATACATACATACATACATACATACATACATACATACATACATACATACATACATACATACATATATACATCGATACATACATCGATGCAGAAATAAATACTTACATACGTACATACATCCATACAATATACATCCATACACATACGTACATATATGCACACATACACACATATATGCATTCTTACATACATACATTCATATTTACATACATCCATACACTACATACATCCGTACAGTACACAGATTCGCAATATACACAGATACACACAAACATACATACACATATCCATACAAGCACACCTTTATATATGCCGCAAACATATGCTGAAATTCAGCACCAGATGAATCGTTGCCACGTCTCACCTAGCTTACCCTACCCTACCCTACCCTACCCTACCCTACCCTACCCTACCCTACCCTACCCTACCCTATGTATGCCACACTTCACCATATGTAAACAGTAATTACTGACCTGGTCTACATTGGCCGAACTCGTGTACACAGTTCCCGCCCCATAGATCGGACAATAATGTTTACGCTGTTCCTATTTTACGGTATTTGTCTACTTTGTGTTGACCGCGGTGAGGCGTTGAAGCCAAAGGGGTTTTAGCCGGATGGTGAAAACATCGTTAAGAGAAGATCGAGGATCGAGAATGGACTGCGTTATGATATCGACGATCATTAGCGAACATCTTTGAAACTTGTGTTTCAGTTGAGCCTTGAAATGAACAGAAACTTTCGATGGTACACCACACCGACGATCAGGGTGGGTATTGTCGGGGTGTTTGGGGTTCAACCCCCTATAGTCTCTCTTAAGACCCCCAGTTAAGTCTTCTCTGCACACCCCGGGGGTCGTTTCCAACCCCTCAGTTGTGCTAGTGTAATTTAGCATTAATTGTCTCTGAGTCTCCGACAAAGAGGAGATATTTCCATGGTGCATCATGTATGCATTTTTTAATATTCTCAACAAAGGAATTGATTTTGATTCGAGTCTGACTTGCAAAACTGCTAGCGTTGAATTCAGCTGCTTTCAAATTTCGTTGACTTCAGTTTGCAAAAAACGGATTAAATGTTTAACCCCAAGTCTTTTTTCTACAATTCACACACTGCGAAGATAGGATATAGGAGAAGGGATATAGAAGTTATTGGATTAGATTAGATTAGTTTAGATTAGATTAAAATAGAATTTAAAATATGTCGTGAGATCAAGAAGAATTAATTTGGGAATGGCTGATTCTTGTCGAGAACTGGTAAAGAAGAAATGTGGCGTAAGTATTATAACCACTCTTGTGCTGTTAGACGACACCATTTACTCATATATAGTTACCTGCTTATTTATTTGTTTTATTTATCTATTTTATTTGTTAAACTAAGTAAGTAAGCAACTGTATTCTTTATTAACGAGTTGCTAATCGCACTTTTGTGTACAGCCATCCAATAAACAGTTATTTCTTTATTTGCAGTCTAGGTAATCGCCTGTGTGTAGTTGAAACCTTCTTCTAGTAAATCATTGTTTCACAGCTGTCTGTAGACTGGCTTCAGTGTCTTCTTAGAAAGACGGACGGACGGACATTTTGATAGCCACACTGGCTCACAGTTATGCTAATTAGGCCTACTTACGCATTTAATGTGCACTGAGAAGCTTCTTAGTCGCTGCACCAAAGTCTAATTTTTCCATGTTTAACGATTGAAATAAAGACAGCGATAGTCTATTATACAGCCCTTCCCAGACTAATTCTAATTCCATACGCTAGTGGCAGGAATGGTAAAGTTAAAAAGGTAATATAAGGTAAGGTGATAATGCTAAAATAAGTACGGTAAGGTAGGTAAAATAAGGTAATACAACGCGAGGTAATTATAGGTAAGGTAGGTTAAATTCAGTACAACGACGTGTATTGTTAGTATTTATAATTTTTCATTTGTGATTATTTATTTTGCTCGTGTGTAATAATTCTTTGTGAAGTTTTGAATTGATCGAGCGGTTCTTTGAGTTATAATTAAATTTAGTTACGCAATTGACGTAATTTCCGTCAATGATCCTATAACGGGTTGATCTTCTGGAATTGATTTAATTACGGCTTGGTTTTGGTGTGCCATCGGTTGATGCCTTGTGCTTTAGACGGCGGCACAATAGAACTTACTAATTACATTTACAATTACAGTTTTACATCCTGGTAATCGTAATCGTAAAATTCCAAAACTTGTATGCGTCACTTTCCAGCTAAGCGCAGGCACCAGCTTACACACGAGGCCTGCGTCAAGTCAACAAAATACAATTATGACGTTATTTTATATAGTTTTTATTGAATCGCTGATTAAATCAGTCAATTTAAAAGAGAGGCATGTCACATGCGCCGACTCAGTTAAGATACAGTCTTGACAGTTGTATCAACGCGGTTTAAAAACAATGACAGGCCACTTATCAGGTCCCCGCCGCTAGGTGGCCGCTCGTTCAATTGGCCTCAGGCGTCCTCTGTCGAGCGAAACAAATCTCGCTACAATCGACTGACGACATGCGGGAAGAGAACGAGGAATAAGATCAACCATGGAAATCAAATGACTGTTGGTTGAAAACAGGCGCTGACGAGAGAGAGAGAGAGAGAGAGAGACAGACAGACAGACAGACAGACAGACAGACAGACAGACAGACAGACAGAGAAACAGAGACAGAAATAGAGACAGACAGAGACAGAGACAGAGAGACAGAGACAGTCAGACAGACAGAAAGAGACAGAGAGACTGTTTCGCAGACAATCAGACAGCTAGAAAAGCAGACAAAAAGACAGCTAGACATTGGGTGGGTGGGTGCTTTTTTGGGTGCGGGGTTTGGTCGGGTGGGTATGGGTGTTTCGTGTGGGTGGGATAGGTCTTGGGTGGGTGGATGGGTGGATGGGCGTTATGGGTGTGTGGATGTTTGGGAGTGTGTAGGCGTGCATTTGTGTGGATGGGTGGTTTTGCACAGATGTTGCCTTTTGAGAACGTTTTAAATAAAGTGATGGTTGGACATTAACAACCGCTTTTGTCTCTGAGCGCTTCGGGTAATTTATGGTAATCGCTTGAAAGCGCAACAAAATGGCGCTCGACAATCTGAAAACATCGTGTGCAAAAGACAGTAAACTCATAAAGTAGCCTATAAACACATCACGCAGTAAAAATGTGGTTCTTGTAAGCGCTACATAAAATGGTCAGATGCGTTCGGACAGTACTGTTATAGTGTCCCTAAAGATGCCCGCAAACCGCAGACGGTTATGTTGTAAATGTAAATTTTGCTCGATAGTGTAGTGGTTAGCGTGCTGGACTGTCAATCGAGTTACTGAGAGGTCGGGGTTCAAATCCCCGCCAGGGCAGAAATTGGTTTCTACATTTCTGCTTCATCTACTCCCCCATAGCCAACTCAGCTATGATGAGTACACTGACCGTACACTGTCGGTGGGAAAATGAGACGGCGCGGGAGAGGACTGGCCACCCGTCTTCATATGCCGAGGCTAAGAAAATGAAGTCGCTAACACTTCACACTCATGGTTGCCCCAAGGCTAGCTTAATGGACTGCTCTTGTTTTTCTTCTTCTTCCTTTAAGAGCGCTATATAATTGTTCAAATGCAAGAGTTCAGTTTTAGTAATGTAATACATGGGTGTCAAATGTCTAGTGATAAGTCGCAGGCAGTGTGGCCTACGGTTGTGTCTAGATACTAAAATAAGACAAGTAATGTCTGGTTACAGGCCACAGTGACTAGATTCTTACCTGACAGAAATTACTTATATTTCTTTTCAGCCATGTTAAGTTATATTCGCCTCATTTCATGAGCTATATAAATAATCATATACACGCCCAAGTACAGGCCATTGCCATTGCGGTTGCCCACCGTGCATGCAACTGTGGTTGAAAATCTAGACAACAGCGAATGTATTGCGACAACTGTTGTCCTGACAGCGCGTTATTGTTGTTTATCGGCAACAGATCGAGGCAACAATAGCTGCCATTGCCGCAGTCGTTGCAAAGGCGATGCATCGTCGAGGCAACAGTTGGTGACAACCGTTGTCAACGTGCACTCTTCGGTTGTACCGAGTGTCGCCCGATGTCGTCGCTAGGTGGAACCACATTACTACTGCTGCTGCTCCTCCTCCTCTTCTTCCTCCTCCCCATCGTCCTCTTCTTTCCTCTTTTAGGTACAAGCAAACACTGAGGACAGCGATAGATATAATATAACTGGAGCATGAGAGGAATCCCGTGTTTTCCATCCACATCCTCTCCATCTTAGTCCTCCTATTTCCTCTTCCTCTCTTCCTCCATCACTATCTTCACCTCTTCTTCCTCTTCATTATCTTAGCCCTTATCCATCTTTTCCTCGCCCTCCTCCTAGTGTTCGTGCACCTACAAATCTTCCTCAATTACCATCTCTTCCTCTCCGCCTCTTCCTTTTCGTCCTCCTACTACTCCTCTTTCTCGTTTTTAAAATCCTTCTTCTTCTTCTCTTCCTCCACCTCCGCCTCCTCCTTTCATCCTCTTTCTCATCAAAATCCCTTTCCTCTTCCTGTCTGCTTCCTCCTCTTCCTAGTTTTCCTGCACCTGCGGGTCTCTCTCCATCAAAGTCGTCATCTTTTTGCCTTTCTTCCTCCTCATCGTCGTTGACCTCTTCATCCTCCCATTCCTCGTCCTCCTCTCTCTGGCTCCCTCCGTCATCTTGTGTCCCTCCTCCTCTTCAGCTCCCTCTTCATCCACTGCTCTTCCATCTTCGCCTATTCCGACAGAATTTACTTTGCGTCCTGTGTTGCTCATTCGACACACCACTTGATGCTGACGCTCGCAGCTGAATTGCCAGCCACCGTTGCACCGATGTCGTTAAAAGATGTTGTCTGTCTATCTGTCTGTCTGTCTGTCTGTCTGTCTGTGTGTCTGTCTGTCTGTCTCTCTGCCTCTGTATCTTTCTCTTTTTCAGAAACTGAAATGCCAGTCTCTCTGAAATGCCGATGTTCTCTCTGTTTCCGTCTGTCTATCTGTCTGTCTGTCTCTCTGTTTGCCTGTGTCTCTCTGTCTCTGTCTGTATCTCTGTCTCTTGTAAGTTGAACTGCCAGCCTCTGTGACATCCCTGTTCCTAAGAGATGGGCTCTCTGTCTCTGTTTTTGACTGTCTCCCTATCTCTGTCTATGTTGGTACGTATGTGTGTCTGACAGTCTGTATCTCTCTCCATCTGTGCAGCTGAACGTTGCAGCCTCTGTAGCATCACTTCCTAAAAGACGTCTTTCCCTCTCCTTCTGCCTACCTCTCAATTTCAAACTGTCTGTTTCTATATCTGTCTGTCTGTCCCTCTCTATGTATATATGTCTGTCTGCTTGTCTGTCTGTCTGTTTGTCCCTCTGTATATATATGTATGTCTGTCTATGTCCATGTCTGTCTGTTTGTTTGTCCCTCTGTATATATGTCTGTCTGTTTGTCTCTCTGTATATGTCTGTCTGTCTGTCCGTCCGTCCGTCCGTCCGTCTGTCTGTCTTTCTGTCTGTCTGTCTGTCTGTCTGTCTGTCTGTCTGTCTGTCTGTCTGTCTGTCCGACTGTCCGTCTGTCTGTCTCGCCTCCCTCGACCTACGACTTCCTGTATATATACATTCTCGGTCAGTTTGAACAAGTTCTCCCTAAGCATACATCGATAATTATTGACCGACCTTTCCCGAGGCATCTCCTCTCCGCGTGGGGTGTCGCACTGGCCCACATCTCGGACGACCACGACTAGAATTTCCTTTAATAATTCACTGGGAAGATTCGATGATGATTGTAGACACGAGAAACATTGAAAATAAAACGGAAAACACGGATGACAGCGTGTTTATAACCCAGTGGGGCATTTGGGAAGCAAATGGTGGAATGAGATGGAAGACCTTGTCCTTGTTTGTCCTTCGCCTCTAATTTAATCTAATTTAATTACTTCTATAAGTCCGTTATCATGATGTGCACGGCATCAATGTATGGTAGCTTCCAGAAAGATCGTTTAGCCGAGAATTGTTAATGTTGTCCTTTTTATTATTATTATTTTTGCCCCGAGGTACCTCAGATCCCTCAGGGATTAAAAAAATTAACCGTAGAATAGGTAAAACCGTTCTAGGACATCTAGAACGCGTCAAGATCCGGTGGGAATATTTGCTCCAAAGTACATAGGCCTATGATCCATCGGGGACTTAGATATAAATTAATTAATTAATTTCTGGGTTGGCTAAACCACGTCAAGTTCCGGCAGGGAAAAAGAGCGGCGAAAGGGAACACCATCAAAGGGAGGAATCGCCATTGATAAGTGCTGGAATGATGGCATGTTTCTCTTGCATCTCCAGGTTATTATTATTATTATTATTATTATTATTATTATTATTATTATTATTATTATTTTATATTATTATTCATTTGCTAAGCGTCACCATCTAACGACCAAGAATCAGTTGAAGGCTCTGAGCAAGTGTGAGTAAAGAACGACATGCTCAAGGTCCACGTGGGGCGTGGTGGCTCAGTGGTAAGTTCGGCGCCTTGTGACCGAAGGGTTGCAGGTTCGAATCCCACTCTAGCCGCTGCGTACGGACCTTGGGCAAGTCCTTCACTCGCAATTGCTCGTGGCGCTTCGGCGTGAAAATTCCGGCACAGTATCAAATGCTGTAGTTGGGAGCGCCTCTGAGTAGTAGTTGACTTCGAGAGGCGCTATAGAAATATCCGGAATAAATATACAGTCACCGTTTCAGAGGAGGAGGCTCGAACCCGTACTCTGTGCATTTTGAGGCGAGCGTTCAAACCAGTCGGCTACCAGGTTCCAGTTTTAGGACAAGACTTCGCCATAGGAATTAATTGAAGGGCTTGCCTCAATAACCAGGAATGTCGACATACCTGGTTTATGTGAAAAAGTATGCCTGCGTGCTTGGAATATTGTATTCTATATACCCTGCAAATTTGGTGCATTAAAGTTATCTTTTGCATTGCATTGTGTAACAATTTCGTGAAAGACAATAACAACTGAGACGGTGTTTCAAACAGCTTGTCGATATCTCGTAAAATGGCTTAGATACAACAGTTTGAAGTGTCAAATCTTTGAAGCCATTTTCCCAAAACTCAAAAAATCGGACATACCTGGTTATTGCTGCAAGCCCTTCAATTACATCCTTATTGCTTGTCATTCCTAAGACAATAGTGCTTGTAGGATTACAGAAATCCTGAGGTTTTCGGTTTCAACCGTAGAGTCAGAAAAATGTCGGTTTGGATAATTTACTAACGTCTTACACGGTCCAGAATTTTCTGGTGAACGTCAAAACGAAGATTTTTAAACGTCAGATTTCGAAAGGTTGTTTGTGTATAAAATTATAATGTATGAATGGTATAGTATTTTTGCATTTGTGTATATATGTATGTGTCTGTACTCATGCTTGTATGTGCACGAATGTGTGTATGTATGTGTATGTATGTAAGTAAGTAAGTAAGTATATCCTTAATAATCCAACTGCTAACTGCACATTGGTCATGCAAGTATGTACGTGTATGTGTACGTGTACTCGTATGTACGTGTGTATGCGTGCGTATGTATGTGTATCTACGTTTGTAAGTATGTGTATGTAGGTATGTATGTATGTGTCATTCTTTCGTTCATTCGTTCGTTCCCTTATTGATTCATTTGTATATTTTTTATGTCTTAATTCGTTCGCTTACTTATTCATTCAATCAATCGTTCCTAGCAGTTCACATTATCTTCCTTTCATAACATCCAATCGGAAATTCTCTCGGGCAACCAATCGTCAACCAGACTGTATCCGAAGAACTAGGAGGACGTACAAAGCTCTTGTCCTTGACCGCTGGACCTCACCGTCCTTTGTTCTCGACCGTAGGAGACTCGACGTGACGTGAAGAGTAATTCCTCGTTTTAAAAATTCATTGTGATCGCCGACGATGCGGGTGCTAATCGGAGAAGGCGGGTGCCGAACACATCGAGCAATTTGCACCTAGACTCTCGCTTGAACAAACAGACGCACGGGCGAATTCGTGGAACGATGGAACGCGGGATAGATAAACACACAGAGGGACAAACATAGGGACGGACAGAGAGAAGAACATAGGGACGGACAGAGAGACGGCCAGAGGGACAGATGCAAGTACAGACAGAAAGACAAACGAACGGACCGAACAAGACACACAGGGGGACATACAGACGGACGGATGAACGGACAGACAAAGAGACAGGAGAACACATGGAAAGACGAACGGATGGACGAAAGGACAGACAAAAGGAAGGACGGACAGCAGGATAGACAGACAGACAGACAGACAGAAGGGCAGCTAAAGAGACAGTAATCTGGTGACGATAGATGGATTTGGCGGGTGAGCGGGGAGCGAGAGTTGGAGGTGACAGAGCAGAGGCGATGTGCAATGGTGGTTGAAAGGGACGCAGCGTCTGTACCTGGTTTTGTCGGTTGATGAAGAGAGACGCAATCTGGTTATGAAGGGTGAAACAGAAGAAGGACGGAGGGAGTCGGTGGAACAAAGTAACGAGTCATGGCGCGTGGGGAAAGGGTGATGGATGGAGAGACAGAGCGAGAGACAGAGAGAGAAACAGAGAGACAGAGAGACAGACACAAAGAGGCAGAGAGGAGTCAGACAGAGAAAGCACAGCGAGATAGATAGATAGTGAGAAAGACAGACAGACAGAGACAGACAGAAAGACAGACAGCCATAGAGAAATAGAGAGAGAAGAGAGAGAGACAGAGAAAGACAGATAGAAAGAGATAGAGGGAGAGAAGCGTCAGAGAGAGATACAGAGAGAGACAGACAAAAATGATACACACAACCACACACACACAGAGGACACGTGAAGGGAGGGAAGAACGGACAGAAGGACGGACAGATAGAGAGGGAGGTAAAGAGTGGAAGGAAGAGACACACAGAGACAGACAGCGACAGACGGAAAGACAGGTCAAGATGGAAAGAAAAGAAGGAACGCAGACGAGACAGGAAGATAGAAGGAATGAAGAAAGAGATAAAGAAAGAAGAGGAGAGAAAGCGAGAGAGAGAGAGAGACAGACAGACAGACAGACAGACAGACAGAGACAGAGAGAGAGAGACAGAGAGAGACAGAGACAGAGACAGAGACAGAGAGACAGAGAGACAGAGAGACAGAGAGACAGAGAGAGAGACATATTTAAAGTGAGACAAAGGAAGACCCACGATCACGCGTACATCCGCATGAGTGTTGGCGTAAACGTTATCGCTACACATTATCCCGGAGCTTTTCAGATATTCAAAAATCCGCTATATATATATATATATATATATATATATATATATATATATATATATATATATATTAATCCCTCGAGGGATATATATATATATATATTAATCCCTCGAGGGCGGCGTCTTGTATGGCTGCCAAACCGTGTGTTTAATTGTTATTATTATTATTATTAATATTCTTTATTGAAAACTAAAAGCGAACCGCACATTGATGAACAAGTATAGAAAAAAAATATAAAACATTGAAGTAATAAGAAGATAATAATATTTTAAAAAGGAATGTAAATTTAACAAAAATTAAATATTAGGCCTACTAGGCTAAAAACACTACATCAAAAGCATCATAATAGTAGAGAAATTTAAAACTATAACCATTATCTAAAATGTTTGGCAGTTTTACTAATTAAACAACATCAATTAAGATATTGATTGTACTTTCGTGTTTCAATGTAATCTTACTGCGTCTGTCGGTTTGAAATAATAAAGAATATAATAATTATTATTATTATATAAAATCTCTAAAACCTAAATCGATGACGGCAGACGACAGTTTTAAAGGAAAATAACAACGGATCCGTACCACGGCCTCCTTACATCCGGAATCACATCTCCGAGAAAGCAATTTCACGCTTCGCTTGCCACAGCCATCCGTCTTGGCAGATCGCTTGCTAAAGAGGTTCGTTTGTTTAGTGGGCTTTCCTCCCCCTGGCCACCACGCACTGGCAGACTGCGATCTGGGACTCGTCATTCATTTTCATACGGACTGCAATCATATCCGCCCAGCTTCACTGACGTGGTAATTATATGTATGACGTGCTACAAGGAACGGTTTGCTTTGCCAAAGTCGTGTACATTAAGGCATAATGCCTCTGGGTATTAGAGGCGTTTTGCATTTTTGCACTCTCATGGTCGTGTATGTTTAAGCACATGCCTTTTGGGTATTAGAGGCGCTATGCTCTGTCAGTGTTGTGTATATTTAGGCCCATGCCTGTGGAAAAAAATGAGGCGAAAATCGCTTCGCTAAGAAACAAGGTATGCTGAATAATGTTTTATGTTCAAACACAACGTTTTTTAGCTGAGGCCTATGATCAGCCATATTTTCGTACGCCATTTTGAACGTTTAACTGTTTACAATAATGCCTCCTAAATTCAGTTGTGAATGGATTCGTTAAGGAAAGAATGACAGTTGGGAGTTAGCCTTTAAGAGACCGTTGTTCGAGACGTAGAATTGTTAAAGGCCATAATCCAAACGTTATTCGTTCCTTAACGAACGCATTCACTACGTGATTCATGAGGCATTAACGCACGTAATCCTACGTACAAATAGATTTACGAAAATTTGACGGTTTGCTCATCTCCAATACTTTTATCAAAGGCAATTATCTCAAAAGCTTTTATCATCAGCTAAAATCTCTCGCGTTTACGTAAATCTATCTGTAAGTGTATTGATGTTCACAAATACAGCAGCGAATCCATTCGCTATGGACCAATAATGTTTGGGTTTTAGCCTATGATAAAGTGTTATTTGAGGTTCTACGTGAGTCAAACTGCGCAGTAGAGATAAGAAATCTACGTATACGACCAGGAATAGATTAGACTTGGACATTCTTCCTGGTCTCCCTCACTGCACACTGTTCCCTCTAACCAGAATACTGCATCAGGCTGCAAGATTGTGTCTTGGATTCTCGTACTGAGACCATATCACGCCTGCTCTTCGTTCTCTACGTTGGCTTCCTGTTTGTGAGCGCATCCGTTTCTAGCTGGCACTCCTCATGTACAGAGCACGTGCAGATCATCTTCCATCCTATTTATCTTCCATGGTCACACCTTCAACTCTATTAAAGGCCGCTCCGCTCTTTGATCAGCATCTGCTGGAATGTATGTTGTTCTTGTTACACGTCTTGTCTTTGGCCGGAGTTCATTCACAGTTGCCGGTCCCTCCATCAGGAACTCTCTACCTCCTCATGTCCGCAACTCTCTTAGCGAGACTGTCTTTCGCTCTAAACTGAAAACTTACCTCTTCCAGTCTACCTATGGCTCTTAACGGTTGCCCGGCCTCAATTGGCACTTCTGAACTTCGTAAGGAGGGCATTATCAAATTACAGTTGTACTGTATTGTATCTTAGCCACAGCTTTATCTGCTGTTACCAGACATGTCTTGAAGAAAGCTAGAGTTAGCATCTGGCGTTATGGCCTTAGGATTGTGGATACGAGTGTCTCTGGCACACACGCCACTCTACTAGTAATCGATGGCGCGAAGGAGTTACTCATCCAGGCATTAACGACTTGCTTGTAAAGTCTTTTTCAACGGATGCTCTGACCAACCAGTCAGCATGCACCAAAGCCGTCTTTTTTGTTTTACGATCAACCAGTCGATATTCATCGATAGTTATTTTTTTAAACAGCTTTAGCGAAACGTACGTTTGTCGATAACTAAGAAACCGCGCAGTTCGCAGCTGAACCGTGGTGAAGATGGGACGAGATTATTGGCACAGCCTGTACTGTCGGGACGAGATTATTGGCACAGCCTGTACTGTCGTCTGAGTTCGCACGGTGCTTTTCAATCGACGGATTTCCCAGCTCCATCTTCTGCTGTGAGGATTCATGATGCGCTTTTTGTAATCGATGTAATTGGACATTGGACAGGGGCGACGTTTGCGCACTGCAACCTACGTGTGCAGCTATTTAGCGTATCTTCAACATCTTAACGTTTATGAAGCTCATTTTCTACCATGCAGTGTAATTGGGCAATTGTAGGCTGATAAGAGAGAAAGACAAAGCTATATAAGAAAATAGATAGACAGTGAGATAGAGAACGATACTGAAACATACAAGGGAACAAAAACAGAGACAGCATTAGAGAAACAAAAAGAAAGAGATACACAAACAAACCGAGAGGCAGAGAGACGGAAAGGTAGAGAGAGAGGGACAAAGAGAAGGATAAAGACGAACGTCTAATCTAACAGCTGGTAAATGAGTCTCTCTCTCTCTCTCGCTCCCTCTCTCCCTCTCCCTCCCTCTCTCACTCTCCCTCTCTCCATCTCTCTCTCTCTCTCTCTCTCTCTCTCTCTCTCTCTCTCTCTCTCTCTCTCTCTCTCTCTCTCTCTCTCTCTCTCTCTCTCTCTCTCTCTCTCTCTCTCTCTCTCTCTCTCTCTCTCTCTCTCTGAAGAGGCGCTATATAATCAATTATTAGAAAAACAGTTACAAGCAGAGCCGCGATTCGTCACAGGTGACGGCCAACGCATTTCTTGTTCCCGCCTTCTGTCCTGATGAACAATTACAATAATATTGACATGGCTAATAATCACAACTGACATGGCTAACAATAACAAGTGGCGAGGCTAACAATCACAACTGAAATGGCCTACAATCATATCTGACATGCTTAGCAATAACATCTTACGTGGCTAGCAAACACTAACGTGATTAGCAATCACATCTGACATGGCTAACAATAACAAATGGCAAGGTTAACAAACACAACTGACATGGCTAACAATCATAACTGACATGGACTACAATCATATCTGACATGGCTAACAATCACATCTGACATGGCTAGCAATCACATCTGACATGGCTAACAATCACATCTGACATGGCTAACAATTACAACTCCCATGGCTAACAATCGCAATCGACATGGCCAACAATCACAACTGACATGGCTAGCAATCACATCTCACATCGCTAACAATCACAACTGACGTGGCTAACAATTGACATGACTAACACTCACACAATCACAATTGCTATGGCTAGCAATCACAATCGACATATCTCACAACTGACATGACTTAAACACTAAATCACATCTGACGTGGATAGCGATCGGACAGATAAACGTCGAACGGACAAAGCAATCGAATTAATTAGGAGAATTGTGAACGATGGCTGTTATTGTCGCTTGCCTCTCAGACTTTCTGTTTATTCGGCAACGAAGGCCAACGAAACGATCACTGCTTTGACAAATCGATCAAATTCAATTATCCACATTCACTGAATTTATCCATCTGTCTATCTGTCTGTCTGTCTTTCTGTTTGTCTGTCTGTCTGCCATCATTCAGTATTTTATTGTCTCTCTGTTTACCCATTTATTTGTCTGCCCCTCTATACGTATGTATGTATGATTGTATGATTGTATGTATGTATGTATGATTGTATGACTGTATGTATGATTGTATGATTGTATGACTGTATGTATGTATGTGTATGATTGATGTATGATAAACGTTTATGATGTATATATGACTCTATGTATGTGTGTATGTATTTATGTATATGTATGTCTGCATTATGTATGTATGCATGTCTATGTATGAATATATTTATGTATGCATGCATGTATGTGCATGTATATGTCTGTCTGTCTGCCTGTCTGTCTGTCTGTCTGTCTGTCTGTCTGTCTGTCTGTCTGTCTGTCTGTCTGTCTGTCTGTCTGTCTGTCTGTCTGTCTGTCTGTCTGTGTTTCGATCCGTGCCACATATGCCTTCAAGCTCCGTCGGTCAATCCGTCTGTCTCTCTGGCCATCTGTCTGCTTGCCCCTCCGTCTGCCAGACAGGGTCGATACCTTTCGTGTGTATATATATATATATATATATATATATATACATACATATATATATATATATATATATATATATATATACACATACATACATATATATATATATGTCTTCAAGGTCCCTTCGTCCTTGCGTCATTCCGTCCTTCCTTCCTTCCGTCCTGGAAATGATGCCTAATCTTGCGTAATCGATATTCCCTGTGGAAACGAAACATCCGCATGCAACCTCTGCACCGGATGGACACGGGAGATATTTAAATGCGTCCTCCGCAGCTGTTTCCGTACGTCACGTCAGTGCGATGTAAAGCAAGGTCGGCTAAGGTCAAATCAATCAGCGCTGGGCAGATAATAGAAGGCAATAATAAGGATATTAATAAAAGGTCGTGAAGGATCATGTGTGTATGTACTTAGATGTCCTAAGAGAATTAATTTGATGTGGCCTTTGAGATGTGTCATGTCATCGGTCTTTGCTACACAAATGTAAATGTAAATGTAAATGTAAATCTCCGAAATTTCTCAGCGCCACACAAAAGCCACGTCAGGGAGACCAGCTTATTCACCGGCGCTATATCAAATCAAGTCCGCAATAGCCATATCCGCCAAGAGATCATGCCTCCATGTACCTATCACTGTAAGGCAAATAGCAGTAATTTTGTTAATAATAATAATAATAATAATAATAATAATAATAATAATAATAATAATAATAATAATAATAATAATAATAATAATAATAATAATAATAATAATAATAATAATAATAATAATAATAATAATAGTAAGCTACAAGCTACCTGTTTCAGAGACTGTCGATAGCTGTCCAACGCGGGAACGCCATCTGCTTCTCGTCGACCTTTTCACGATAAATTGTTCACTGAGTGACGCTGAGATGGCGCTTCAGATTATTTAATCATTATTGTTAAATATAACAATAATAATAATAATAATAATAGTAATAATAATAATAATAATAATAATAATAATAATAATAATAATAATAATAATAATAACACATTCGACATGTCTAACAACTCTCTCTTTTAATTAACTAGTATTTAAGTACCCGAAGGATCACATGTACCTTGGAGCATAAAAATCATAATACAATAATAATGAAAATAATAATGATAATAATAATAACAACAACAAAATAACAGTAATAATATATTATTATTATTATTATCAATATTATTATTATTTTTATTATTATTATTATTATTATCAGTATTATTATTAAATTCGAAAAGAGCAAGATTTGAACAGATTCTACAATAAAATTCTGAGTTCCCTTATAAACCAGAGGCTTCGTAGAATCTCTCTCTGGTCACCCAACTTTAGAAGTATCACTTGGTTAATTAGTCAATTAATTATTTAACTAAACACTTAATTATGTAGACGCTCATACAGCATCTCATCTTAGTAAGTTCGCTAGTTAGTAAGTTAGTTAGTAAGTAAGTAAGTTAGTTGGAAAGTTAATTAGTTAGTGAGTACGTAAGTTGGTTAGTAAGTGAATTAGTGCGTTAATCAGTTATGATTATATTTAATATAGCGCCTTTTTAAACTCACAAAATCTCTGCCTTCGCACCTCTGATGAACTTCCGCGAAGTGGCGTTATATAAATTAGCTGTTACGAATACGATCGTGCCTGAAATGACGTCAAAGTCTTTAAAGACAATTGAGTTCTTGAAGTTCTCTTACCTGTAGCTGCGAGGGTTCTTCTAATTCTTCTGCGAATGCGTCGGAATTCTGAAGAACTCGACCTTGAACTTCGACCTCTGTCTGATGCTTTGAGGTTTCCCTTGATCCAGCCAACGAGCGTCTTTGAGCTGAAGACTCTGCCGCAGTTTCAGCAGCCCGAGCATCAACAAACTGCAGCTGTTGCCTCAGCCGATCTGCCAGCGTTTACCTGGTGCCATCGAGTGATTGCATGCGCGCGATGCGAATGCCTATCGTATACGTCGCCACTCAAGACATCACACACGCACACACAGTTATACATCGCATGCACACACAAACACACACAAATACACACACATATACGCACACATGTATGCACACATACACATAGGCAAACACACACAATTCCATATGTGACGGTCAATTAAAATCAGCAGACGTTCAATTTAATCGTCACGCATAGGTTTCTAGAATCGATTACCATAACATGTGATCATCACAGATAAAAACATAAATATTGTTAATATATTCAAATATTCACACATATATAAATAGAAATGACATATAAAAACACAATACGTCTATATATTCCCATGGGCGCCCGGAGGAGGGCAAGAGGGGCATTTGCCCCCCTGGATTTTGAAATTATTTAAAAAAATAAAATCTGTTGATTATTATGATTATTACAAAAGTCCCAGCACGATTTTCAATGCGACAAAAACGATTATTTTAGGTCATCATTTAGTTTCAAACATTTTTCTGTGCAAATATTTTTTCTATGCATGAACGTCATTTATTCCGCCCCCCAAATACTTTTGCCCTCCTAAAAGGTTCCCCCTTAAAAAATTTCTGCGGCACCCATGTGTATTCGATAACCACAATTTTATGTTCATATAACCGAGGCTAAGAAAACGAAGTCGCAAACGCTTCACACATATGGCTATCTCTCGGGCTAGCTTAAGGGACTGCTTCTCTTTTCGTTTTCTTATGTTTGCAGTCAGTAAAACGCTTCAGGAGAGAGAGAGAGAGAGAGAGAGAGAGAGAGAGAGAGAGAGAGAGAGAGAGAGAGAGAGAGAGAGAGAGAGAGAGAGAGAGAGAGAGAGAGAGACAGAGAGAGAGAGACAGAGACAGAGAGAGAGACAGAGAGAGAGACAGAGAGACAGAGAGAGACAGAGAGAGACAGAGAGACAGAGAGACAGAGAGACAGAGAGACAGAGAGACAGAGAGACACAGAGAGAGAGACAGAGAGAGAGACAGAGAGAGACAGACAGACAGACAGACAGACAGACAGACAGACAGACAGACAGAGATGCATACAGGCATATAGATAACAGGCATATAGACAGACAGATAGACAGACAGACACGCGGACGGCAAGCATATGGCGTCCACAATAATTGCGTCCACCGCGACAACGCTCCGTCTGCCTGCCTGCCTGCCTGCCCGTCTGTCTGTCTGTTTGTCCGTCTGTCTGTCTGACTGTGTGTCTGTATGTGTGACTGTCTGCCTGCTTGAAGGCCGATCGCATTTTGACCGGCAGTTCATCGCAGACTTATTGCAACAGTCTGAGCCGCGTATCCACTCCATGTGTATAATCGCAATAAAATTTAATTCCCATTTCCGACCTCCCAATAAAACCGCCGCAAGTATAAATCCACCTCGATTGGCCAACAGCGTGCACCGGAAGTTCCCGCGGCGAGTCGTCGAACACAACCGGAAATTAACGAGGACGTTGATGTGAGTCGTATAACAGCGATGGATGACGAGGAGGTTGTTGAAGCAGGGGTTCAGCGGGCACTGGGTGATCGTCGAGATGGACGTTTGATGGCAGGGGACGCCGTAGACCGTGATCCGAAGGCCAGGCGTGTAACACTCGTTGCTAGTTTCAGGAAGATATTATACCAGTGGAATATCGTTCCGTTAGGAGATATCGAAAGAGACAACCCAGATGGGATCGCCCTCGCTCTCTTCGTCCTAATCATAATCGCAAAAACTACAGATTTATAAAGCGTAAAGCTAAGCGTAAAGCACCGGCTTATTCACGAGCGCTGCGTCGCATCCGAGGGGTTGTCCAGAGATCGATGTCCGCTGTAGGTCCAAGTCTGGTTGCCCCTAGAGACCAGAGAGGGAGGAAACAGAGGAGATGCCAAGGCGGGTTTCATTGAAGACGAGAAAGCTTCGAAGGCAGAGGATCTAATGGATTAGGGTAGGAATTCTTCAGGAGGCGATTAATTATATCAAATAAATCAAATAGTCTTTATTAAAAGATTCCCGTCGACACAGACGCGATGGGATTACACAGTGTTACAAAGACAACAATTGCAAGTGATAATGAATCAGATAACAGTTAATGAAAGAGGCTAAAGATGTTAATGGATTTTAAATAAAGTATACATATAAAAGAAAAACAGTATAGTGCTAAAATAGTATATATATATATGTATATATATACATACATATATATATATATATATATATATATATATGGCAGATGAAGTATAAGGAAGCATGTACACTGTAGGTATATTCTACATGGAGTGTATATATAGTTGGCGCTCGTGTAATCTGGTAGAAGCGACCGTTATCGGCGCGGCCACTATGAAGACCGGCAGGACCATCCCTCGTGCCCCATGGCCCAATGTTTAATCTAGACGCCTTTGGGGTGGGGGGAAATGTCCCCTCAGAGGCCAGCAATATTACAATGTAGAGACCTTCAGGGGAGGAAAATCCCCCCAGGATACGTGTGGATACATGTTCCCCCTCCCCCACCCCCAGAGAGATGATTTCCTAAAGAAAAAGGTCATCAACCTTTTTTGAGAGAGTAATTGCTGTAGAAAAAGTTAAAAAATCGGAAGAAGGACTAAAAAAGAAGAAGATGAAATTAGGAAAAGTCATAAACTTTTTCAAGATGGAAGAAATTACAGAAACACATCTTGTGTAAATTCCTTGGTTCCCCCCCCCCCCAGAAACCTTGTTTCCCCTCCCAGAAGAGGGGGACTAGATTAAACACTGCCCATGGCCAGCTCTCGCCTCCTTCACCCCATGCAGGCCGATGGCCGAAAATAACAACGACGATACCCAACAGTAGTTGGTGAGTTTATTCACAAAGTACAAATAAAACGACGTCATGCACTACATTCACTACATGCAAAACATTACATACATACAATACACCACAGGTAATGCTACACTTGCATAACACTACACTGCAAACGCTTCGGATATTGCACTGTACTACAACGAAACTACACTAAACTAGACTACGTTATACATCGCGCTCCACTGCGCTACACTGTACTTAGTCTACTATTTTGCCTTGCATCTCAATGCACCACACTAAACTTAACTACGCTACGCTGAACACTGCGCAACACTGCGGCACACTATCGAGCGGAACCAGACACACTTGCAGTGTTCGAAGAAGAGAGCAGCTTTGGATTCATTGATGCGTGACTGCTGTCCGATTATTAACAGTTTCTGCAGTCGATTCGAATCGAGTTGTTTTGAAAAACTGTCTGTTGTACTTTCACCTTCTGCCCAATCATCCGTAAATTTTTACATCACTCAACTCAGTTTCGGCGACAGTTTCTTTGTTCCGTTCTGTTCCGCTCCGTTCCGCCTTCTTTCTTTTTGTTCCATTCTACTTTCGTTCCATCCCCGAGCGTCATTATCACCTACCGCCATTGTTGAGTAGTTACACTCGACAATTTCGCCTTCTGGAGAAACCAGAGCTCAGCCAAGCGAGACGATGCGGGCATCAGTCACGGTCCACTGTTCTACAAGGAACGGTAAAAGCCACGGCTACAGACGTTCGTCGAAGCGTGACACCGTCGATGTTAATTGCGTCGATAACGCATCAAAGACATAAACCTAGTAGTTAATGCATGTCCTGTCTGAGAACCGGATGGCGTGATAATTGCCTCTATTATCGCCCCTCCGCCATTTGCGTCCATCAAGGCGTCGAGAAATGCGACTGGGTTGAAAACAGCTCGTTCACGCGAGATTAGGTAATACGTCCATATGCGTAGCGGCAGTGGACTTGTCAGCAGTCCGGTTTAAATATGACGTCCGTCACACACGGGCGCGCAGACATATAATATGTACACATAGAAGCACACAAACACTAGTTATATACAATGATCAGGAAACAGCCATGATTATGATTCATTTTAGTCATCGTCGTCATATTCATCGAATTTACTGTAACCGTGATAGCCATCTGTTTTTTTCTTCGTTATCGTCAATATTACCTTCGTGTCATAATCAACATCATCGTCATCGTCATCGTCATGATCATCATCATCATCATCATCATCATCATCATCATCATCATCATCATCATCATCATCATCATCATCACCTTCATCATCATCATCATCATCACCTTCATCATCATCATCATCATCATCATCGTCATCGTCATCATCATCATCATCATCATCATCATCATCATCATCATCATCATCATCATGCTTGCTGGGCTTCCAAAGGTACGCCTGCTCCTCTCCAGTCTGTTTTGAATGCGACTGCCAAGGTCATTACTATTCCCCCTCGTTTCTCCCATATTTTAAGTTTATAACCTACATGACCAACGTTCTGCACTGGCTTCCCGTTGCTTCCCGCATCCAATACAAGATCCTCCTCCCTTGTCTCTAGGACACAACAGGGACTAGCCCCTAAGTACCTCTGTGACTTAACGCGCAAACCCCTTTCTGCTCTTACTTCCCGCCCTCTTCAGTCCGCTGATCGGCTTGACCTCCTCGTTCCCCGGTCTAGGACTGCCATGGCTCAACATCTTTTCCTCACCCTCTGGGCAAAAATTCTAATAATAAAATATAATCATGATGATAACAATCGCCATCAGAGTCGTCGCAGCATCAACAACGACCTCGCAGCAGTCGCCATAATCAGCATCATCACAGCTGCCATCCACCTGCTCTTTTATCCAAGCGGTTCTTGCGGACCCGATAAGCAAAGCGCAACTCATCGCGTGCCCATCCCTCTGATCCTCGGCTCCTCCTCCGTTCACTTAGCAGACCAAGCCGCCGAGCTAAGCCGCTCTGCGTCGCGTGTCATACGTTGCCATGGCTACAATCACCAAGGGAACCGCCCGCCTCTTTTATCATCATAGCCGACGACGATACTTAGCGGAACACGCAAGACGATATCTCGTGCGGTTGACGGATATGTATATATATATTTGCGCAAATTGTCTTTTGATGTGACCTCTCCGTATACCTATATATATATCTGGACATATTATGTAGTTATTTTTAACAGGTGTGCTAATACGTGGTGCATTGAGGTCTCTTGTACGGACTTGAAGTGTGACCTTGGGTTGGTCGATCCAAGACCGTATTTAAGAGGAGATCTCACGAATTGATACAACTATCCTTCAGAGGTCGCCTCTCTGTTTTACGGACTGAATTCTCGATACTGACCTGATTACGGCTTCGTTTTTATGTGCCTGACAGATTAAACGATTTATTTTAAAGTAAAAGTTTCGTTTTCTCAGTCAAAACATCAACTAATAATGAGGCCGCCATAACCAAGAGCATAGAGTAGCTATAGAACCTATAGAGTTGTAAACTTGTAGCCCTCTATCGAACAAAGAATATAAAATATATGCAGGCGTTATATATGGTCTAAAAGTGCCATCGGTTGATGCCTTGTGCGTCGGACACCCGAGCGAAGAAAGTTATAATTTACGATACATGTCGTTAAACTCCAACCTATCAGTTTGTTTTAAATTCCTCTGCTTCTAGAGATTCTACTGCAGTGTTAAAGGAGGGAGTCAACAGCCGCTGCTGTACTTACCTACGCTTGCCTCTCTAACTCTGTACAGCGTTGTTTAAAACGCGCTTGTTGACATCTGTTATAGATAGTCGTAGGAGCAGCAATTTTGTGAGGTACCTAAAAATTCCGTATATTAAGTATCCTGATACAAACATTCATTCATATATTCTAACAAACAGTCCACATACGTACATACATACATACAAGCATGCATGCATGCATGCATACATACATAGATACAAACATAAGTATATACATACAAGCATACATATATGCATATATACATACATACATACAAACCACATATATACATACATACATGCATAGACCCATTCATGCATGCATACATACATGCATACATACATACTTGTATGCGTATACATACACACATACATACACATATACATACTTACTTATACACAATATGGTCGTTTCTTTAGCGCCTTTTAAGGAACCGCTGTCAGAGGCGATAATCCGTTTCTAAGATCCAAAGAGATCTCTTCTCATATCCCAAATGGAATTATTCAAAAGATGGGCTGCGCCGGAAATCCTTCTCCTTCCTAAGCACAAATGCAGCTTTTAACGCGTTGCAACTCAGCTCTTACTTTCTCTGTAACTTTCCGAGGGCGCTATAGAAATTGCCATCCATGACAATGCTCTGAGAACCGTTGATCATCGGCGAAATATTCATTCCTTGTTATTATCACTACTTTTTACCTAGGAAAAAAAGGTCCCGGAACTGAACAGTTACGGAAGGGCTAAATGGGACCAGACGCCGCCGTTGCAGACATTTCGTGGGCGCCGCCGCCGCCGCCGCCGCCGCCGATTTTTTTGTCGGCGCGCCCCCACCGCCGCCGGGCGCCAACACTTTGTTGGCGCACCGCCGAAGCCAGTCTGACGCGTTCGTTACTTTGGCATTTTTATGTTTTGCATGATTTGTCGATAAATTGTTACCTTAGTGCGAAGTAGGCCATCTTGTACTTACCTTGTTCTTTTTATTTTTCTGGGTGTCTTTGCGAAACTTGATCGGAACACGAATTGGTGACGTCGATGCTATGAGTCTATGACGTCACCGATTCGTGTTGACTTTTGTAGCTGACACAGTGCACATAAGTTCACTTGCTTGCTGGTGATTGTGAAATGGGATGTACTAGTTGACAAAAAAGGAAACCAGACGAACTAAAATACCTAAAATAACTATAAACAACACATAAAAGTATGTTCTCTGTTGCCGGTCTTGCAGTCACTGTGAGTACTCTCATTTTGTGAAAGAATAAAATTCCTACACAGACTGTCAGCATATATAGGGTGGTGAAACACGGTTAATTGGCTATCTAACAGTTCTTTAAAGATTAGATGTAAGATATGCTGAAAAGTATATAGGCCCTATCTACACCTACATGTATCTACGGGTGTTAAACAAACTATTCCCAGAAATGGCATGAAGGCGCTTTTGCTTGGTAGGAACTCGAGTGCTAATAAAGAAGATACAGAGTGATTGCAGCTGTGGTATTGATCTTGATACCGAGAATGCATTGTCTTCCTAACCAAATTCCTTTTTTACTTATACTTTGATGATCTTGTCTTTGATACACGCAGTCATTTAGAGTGATATCTTGCTACAAGTATAGCCAATGTTTTGATACTTCTGTTCCTGTTGCCACTTCCTTAATACCTTCATAACAAAAGCAAAATGAATGTCTTTGTACGTGTACTACTGTATCCGCAATCGTTACCTTCATGTTGAATAGCTGAACTGTAACATTTTTATTGTTACAATTGTGTAAATTTTGGTCTTAAGGTTGTAAGGCTATAGGAGTTCATAAGTGCTATTAAAAACAAGATATGCCAGTTAACTAATTCCTGCAGAATTGAAGGTATAATTGATTAATAGTTTTGGCTGGAATCTATTCGGGTAAGCAGGATCAGGGTGAGATAGGTTTTGACTTAGTACGTATGGTATCAAGAATGGTCTCTCTCTCTCTCTCTCTCTCTCTCTCTCTCTCTCTCTCTCTCTCTCTCTCTCTCTCTCTCTCTCTCTCTCTCTCTCTCTCTCTCTCTCTCTCAGTCTCTGTTTAGTGTGATACCAACAATGGTCTATATATGGAGACCTTAAATGGCATGGCACCAGTTCAAACGGGCAGCAGACCATCTGGTAAATTCATTGAAAAATTAACAGGGTTGAGGCCACTCGGCCATTCGATCACTATAAAAGCGTGTATATTTATATTTCACTTCTGGTCTTGACAGCAGCCTCTCTGACTGGGGGGCTGTTGTGACCCGGCATCTGCCATGTGACTTGGCGTGTAGGCCTGTACTGTATCAGTGCATGTGCAAGTGTATTCAAGCAGTATGCAAATGCTCGTTTCTTCATATGATTACAATTTGTCCATACCGATTCAGACGTGCAGGGTAATTAAGGACGTTCATATTTGTAATTCACAAGGCAAATTTTTGTAGGAATACTTTCTCTCAGTACCTTTGTGTGTAGTCGCCGCCGCCGCCGACCCAAAATGACCCCGCCGCCGACACTATCCATTCGGCGCAGGGCTCTAGTTTGAACCTACTTCCCGTGTTTTGGCTGCAACTGCGCTACATTAGTTGTCCCACATGTTCCATAGATACCGCTACCATTAATTCTTTGATCTGTTTTGACAAGTCGCTTTTAAATAAACTGATTCCCGTGATTTTCTGAGAATTGAAGAAATCAGAAATTAACGATCAAGATTACGATAGGATTAAGAGAAAAAATTAAGATTAAAGATCGAGATGAAGATTAAGATCGAGATCTCGATGAAGACTAAGATCAAGATCGAGATCAAGATTAAGATCAAGATTAAGATTAAGGTCAAGATTAAGATCAAGATTAAGATCAAGATCAAGATCAAGATCGAAATCAAGATTAAGATCGAGAAGAAGATTAGGATCTTCCCAATCGACTTATGTAGTTCTTTTCCCCATAGAAACGCATGAAATGATGCAAAGGCCAATATTATCATCACGATTTTATTCAACGCCAGTCTCCAATAACAAAGCATCAACCGATGGCGCTGAGCAAGTGCTGTCAGCGAAGGATCTGCCCAAGGATGAGCGCTCTAACCGATCGGCTACCGTATCCCACGCACGATCAGTTCTGACAGGTGATCTCCAGTTTTCTGGAGAGGAGTGGAGAGACACTCCGCCGGTGAATGAGGGTATCATCGCACGTGGTTCCATCCACGGCGGTCAATTAAAATAACATCAAACGCCGTCGATCTTTTTTGCAATCGGAGCAACGCCACGAGGCAAGGCGGAATCAAACAGAGCACGTTCGCTTTCCTTTGTAGTCCGACAGAGACGTTTTTAGCCACCGTCCTCCTCCTCCTCCTCCTCCTCCTCCTCCTCGTTATGATCCTCCTCCTCTCTCTCTCATCCTCGTCATCATCATTGTTGTAATCCTCCTCTCTCCTCATCCTCCTCATCATTGTAATCCTCCTCTCTCCTCCTCCTCCTAATCATCATCATAGTAATCTTCCTCCTCCTCTCTCTCCTCCTCCTAATCATCATCATTCTTATCCTCCTACTCTCCCTCCTCATTATTATTATCATTGTAATCTTCCTCTTCTCTCCTCCTAATCATCATCATAGTAATCCTCCTCCTCCTCTCTCTCCTCCTCCTAATCATCATCATAGTAATCCTCCTCCTTCTCCCCCTCCTAATCATCATCATTATAACCTCCTCCTCTCTCTCCTACTCTTATTAATCATCATTGTAATCCTCCTCCTCCTCTCTCCTCTTTTTAATCATCATCATTTTAATACTCATCTTCTTTTCTCTCCTCACCATCATGATTACGATCATCATCATCGTCATCATTATCATCATCATCATCATCATCATCATCATCATCATCATTATTTTAATCCCGCTCCTCTCTCCTTACCATCACCATCATTGTAATCCTACTCCACCTCCTTCTCTCTCCCCTCCTCCTCTTCCTCGTCATCATTGTAATCCGCCTCCACTTTCTCCTCAACAGCATCATCATCATAGCCGCTGTCTTTCGTATTACCAGCGGCAGCCACAGTGTCATCATCGCAGAAATTATCACTATAAGCTTTTACTCCCAGCTTGCGTCATCAGCACCAAAATCATCATCATAATCATCATCATCGAAATAAAATCTAAATCTCCATTATGATCATCATCATAATCAAATCATTGTCATTGTCGTCACTGTATTACCATTGTCACCAACGCCACAAGCACCATCTCTATCAACTATTCGCGATATTGCTGAACGCTATTGTCAACGGGAGACATGTCCAACGAGAGTGCTTCCATCGTATCACCAACTGTTTGCTCACCTGCCTGGTTTTCTAACAAATCGAAGCAAAAACTCTCTTCTGCTTTGCCATCTTTCTTTCCATAGAGGAGAAACCCTAAGCTCCTTGTCTGAATGACAGTGGTCATGAGATTTAAAAAGTTCGACCACATTGTGGGGCGTGGTGGCTCAGTGGTAAGTTCGGCGCCTTGTGACCAGAGGGTTGCAGGTTCGAAGTCCACTCTAGCCGCTGCGTACGGACCTTGGGCAAGTCCTTCACTCGCAATTACTCGTGGCGCTTCGGCGTGAAAATTCCGGCACAGTGTCAAATGCTGTAGTAGGGAGCGCCTCTGAGTAGTAGTTGACTTCGAGAGGCGCTATAGAAATATCCGGAATAAATAAATAAATAAAACAAATAACAACCGCGATATTATTATGGTCAGTTTCAGAGGCTGAGAAAAGGCGAGCGCGTCAAGTTTTGAATCAAACTTAGCATCCTGGTTAGGGTGCCAATGAAAATTAAAGCATGCAGTTTGCAATGTCTTACCCCCCTACATTTATTTCTTTGGTTCTTCATAAGAAGGTTATACACATTTTGATATCAATCAGATAATTTTCAGTAGGTTATAAGAAAATGAAGTCGCTAACACTACACACCCATGCATGTCTCCCAGGCTAGCTTCAGAGACTGATCTTCTCTTCTTCTATGTATGTATATATGCAAAAATAATTTTGTATGTTATATGTATGTACGCATGTTTGTACGAACATGTGTATGTATGTCTGTATGTATGAATGCGTGTGTGTGTGTGTGTGCTTGTGTGTGTGTACATATATATATATATATATATGTGTGTGTGTGTGTGTGTGTGTGTGTGTGTGTGTGTGTGCGTGTGTGCGTGTGTGTGTGTGTGTGTGTGTGTGTGTGTGTGTGTGTGTGTGTGTGTGTGTGTGTGTGTGTGTGTGTGTGTGTGTGTGTGTGTGTGTGTGTGTGTGTGTGTGTGTGTGTGCGTGCGTGCGTGTAGGTGTGCGTGTGTGTGTGTGTGTGTGTGCGTGCGTGCGTGTGCGTGCGTATGTGTGTGTGTGTGTGTGTGCGTATGTGTGTGTGTATGTATGTATGTACATCAATACTGTAGCGCCTTTAGATAAGTAGATACGTGTGTGCTTGCCCTGGGTATCTGGTCGATCTGATCCGAGGACCAGTGGACGACGTCCTTATCCTCTGCAACGTGTCTCTTGACTGGCGCTCGACATCCGATTAAACGAGCGACGTCTGTGTAAACATGATACTGGTCATCGCCGATGGATATGACGCGTCTAATTCCCCGAATAATCCCGGATATATTTCAGAAGCACCCTCTCGTAAACGGAGAAAATTTCTCGTCTTCTCTTATCTGCCTCCAGGTTTCCGGGGATTTGCCACTGAAACCTTTGCTTCACTAGGTGAGGGGTAGAAGAAAGGAACAGTTTGGTCTCTCTCTGTGTGTGCCTCTTTCTGTCTCTGTCTCTGTCTTTCTCTCTCTATCTCTATCTCTCTCTTTGACTCTGTCTCTCTTTCTCTCGCTCTCGCCCCACTCTTTCTTTCCCACCCTCTCTTTATCTCGCTCCACCCCTCTCTCTTTCTCTCGCTCCCACCCTCTCTTTCCCACCCTGTCTCTCCTCGCTCCCACTCCCTCTCTGTCGTTCCCAATCTCTCTCACTCCCACTCTCTATTTCCACCCTCTATCTCGCTCCACCTCTCTCTCCTCTCTCTCTCTCTCTCTCTCTCTCTCTCTCTCTCTCGCTCCCACCCTCTCTTTCCCGCCCTCTCTCGCTCTCTCTCTCTCTCACTCGCTTTCTCTCTCTATCTCTCACTCGCTCTCTCCATCTGCTTTTTATGATTCGGTGTCTTTCAGTGCTCTGTTTTCCTGCCCGACATGTAAGTGTTTTACACCATGCGCTAAAAATTTAAGGTCCATTTATTTTATGGATGTTTAGCAGTGTCTTTCGGTAAGTATTTTCCTGACTTTGATGTCTCTTTCACGACATCCTCTGAGGTCGACCTTATCATCTCTGATAATTGTAAATATTTGTAACTGTATTTGTCTATCTGCCTCAGTCCTCCTCGTTGTCTCCCTCTACTGCTGCTTCTGCTTGCTTGGCTCCATGGCTGGCTGGTTGCCTACCTGCCTGTATGTCTTGTCTGTCGCTCTGTTTGCCTGTTGGCATGCATGTGTGTATGTATGTATGTATGTATGTATGTATGTATGTATGTATGTATGTATGTATGTATGTATGTATGTATGTATGTATGTCTGTCTGTCTGTCAGTCAGTCAGTCTGTCTGTCTGTCTGTCTGTCTGTCTGTCTGTCTGTCTGTCTGTCTGTCTGTCTGTCTGTCTGTCTGTCTGTCTGTCTGTCTGTCTGTCTTCCAATGACCCTAGTACTTCGCTCACTCTTCTTCGGTTAAGATGACCGCAATCATCTGTAATCTCACGATATCCAGGGCGAGAGCGGCATCTTGAAAGCGCAAACTAATTCCGGTCATCAATCAGGGGAGGCATTGATTAATGATAACCCCGGAGTCTCTCATCAAAGGCTATCGTTCTAAGCCCCAAAATGCCACTGTCATCACCTCCATATATCGACGCCCCATATATCTCGTCCCTCCAGGGTACAGGCCATATCTGATCACACCTCTCGGTATACAGTTTGGAAAGGCTTACACGCCTTGGTCTGCGAGCTGCGCAGTTGTGCAATGAATGTTTAGTCAGAGCATTGGATCAAGCTATTGGTCGTCTGCGTGAAGGTATTCATGTGACACCTGCGGAGGCGCGATAAAAATGCGAATGTTGGCGAGGCGTGAAGTGGAACAGGTGAAAGAGGTGTCGAGGTTTGTTAGTGGCGTAGAAAATTACGAAACAAGGAAGCAATAAATATGAAATTTCAGGAGCTGCTTGGCGGGTTTCACTGAGGTCGAGAAAGCTCAGAAGGCGGAGGACCGGGTGGATTTAGAGAGGATCGGGTGGATTTAGAGAGGATAGGGTGGATTTAGAGAGGATCGGGTGGATCTATAGAGAATCGGGTGGATTTAGAGAGGATCGGATGGATTTAGAGAGGATCGGGTGTATTTAGAGAGGATCGGATCGATTTAGAGAGGATCCGGTGGATTTAGAGAGGACCGGATCGATTTAGAGAGGATCGGGTGGATTTACAGAGGATCGGGTGAATTTAGAGAGGATCTGGTGGATTTAGAGAGGATTGGGTAGATTTAGAGAGGACCCGGTGAATTTAGAGAGGATCGGACCGATTTAGAGAGGATCGGGTGGATTTAGAGAGGTTCGGGTGGATTTAGAGAGGATCGGGAGGATTTAGAGAGGATCAGGTGAATTTAGAGAGGATCAGGTGGGTTTAGAGAGGATCGGGTGAATTTAGAGAGGATCGGGTAGATTTAGAGAGGATCGGATCGATTCAGAGAGGATCCGCTGATTTTAGAGAGGATCGGGTGGGTTTAGATAGGATCGGATTGATTTAGAGAGGATAGGATCGATTCAGAGAGGATCCGCTGAATTTAGAGAGGATCGGGTGAATTTAGAGGGGATCGGGTAGATTTAGAGAGGATCGGATCGATTCAGAGAGGATCCGCTGAATTTAGAGAGGATCGGGTGGATTTAGAGAGGATCGGGAGGATTTCGAGAGGATCGGGTAAATTTAGAGAGGATCAGGGGGTTTAGAGAGGATCGGGTGGATTTAGAGAGGATCGGATCGATTTAGAGAGGATCCGGTGAATTTAGAGAGGATCGGGTGCATTTAGAGAGGATCGGGTGGATTTAGAGAGGATCGGGTGGATTTAGATAGGACCGGGTGGATTTAGAGAGGATCGGATCGATTTAGATAGAAGTGTTCAGAACATTCCAAATAAGTCGATGATGACGGGTCGCAAAATGTATCCATTTTTTAATCCACTATAAAATTAAGAAACCTTTCATCTTCTCAAAACCAATAGCTCGGGTATACTTTCAGCCGACCGGTCGAGCTTTGAGCAGAAATCTAGAACCGACTTTCTGCCATGGCATGGATTTGAACCCCACACTTTTGGGCTGACTGACAGTCAAGCACACTAATTATTAGAGTTGTTGAGATTTAAATCTCTAGTTAGCACGGTTCTTACAGAGGACCTGAAGTGGCGTTACACTCATTCAAACGGGCAGCGGTGGTGAAGGATCTCACCCGATCAATTCATTGAGAAATGAACAGGGTCGAGGCCACACGGGCGCTATATGAAAACGTGCATATATACATTTCAGAGTATCATTCACCTCGTTGTCTATAACAATATCGCAATTGCAACAGTTCTACCGAAGCTTGGAAGTCTTGACGCTTGAGCATTAAAATTGTCCACTGCATTCGCTAGGTGGCTGTCTTTTAATTAGTTCATAGCATTCGCTAGGTGGCAGACCTGTTTTAAAAAACGCCACTGGGACAACACAGAGAAGGCATGCCAGCATTAATACAACGCAATGTGATTACGTTTTAATTTAAACCTTACCTTACCTAAACTTTCCTTATCTAACATTACCTTGCTTTGTCTAATTTGATTGTACCCCGTCATACCTTGCCTTGCCTTATATTGGCTAATCTTCTCTTACCGTATTCGTCTTGCCTCACCAGATCTTAACTTACATTCTCTTACCTTATTTGTCTTGCATTGCCTGATATCGTCTTACCCTGTTTTACTTTCAATTCCGTTGGCTTACCACTTGCCCTGTTTTCTTTGCTAAGTAACGTTTCGGTACCTGACTTTACGAAGTTACCTTCTTTACCTTGTCTTTAAGTAATCAACTTTACCTTCTCTTGTTGTCACGTTTTCTAGTTCTTAATCTTGTTCTCCTCTTGTGAATCTCTTTCTCTTGTTCTTGTCTTCTATTAACCATGTTCCTGTTACAGTTACCCGTTACCGTTCCCCATTGCAGCTCCTGTTACAGATTACAGTTACAGTTCCTCTTACATTTCAAGTTACATTTAACAGTTACAGTTCCCAGAGGAGAAACTTTGGTCGAAAAAGTGGTGGGGCCAATTTCTTACATACACGAAGCAAGGCTGAGACTGCGATCTCTGGGAAGGCACAATAATAAAATATTGATTGGAATTGTTCAAAAAGTGGGGGTACCGTACCCCCAGTCCAAAAAGTGGGTGGTTCGGGAACCCCTCGTACCCCCACAAATTACGCCTATGCCCTCAACTATAACAAATAGGCGTAGTAATTTACATTGAACGTAATAAAATGTCAAGTTTCCCATGGCCTTTTCGTCTACAAAACACAACACTCAAATTAACCTGCTTTAATACTGGCCAGTCAACGGATATCAACGGCAACATGTTTCACAATTTCAATTCCATTCAATTTACTGTTAAAAAAATCAATGAAGAAATTCAAGCAATAACACAATATGCAATAAAGGGACCAATGTCCCGCTTAATAAGGGACGCACATGTACCATGGATAAGTCTAATATTGGTTGATCAAGGTAGATTAAAATCAGACCCAAATCAGGGCACACAGAACGAGCATAAAATCCTATAAATACATTTACGCATACGCGATCGCCCGTATCCGCATTGTTTATTGACGCTGGGTTTTACCAAGTCAATTTTAGTTTGACCACGCCCATTTTGGTCTCTGACTCGTTAGGACCAGTCTAAAACTAAGCTCATGCACGCCGATTGCCAGTGGCCTCCTCAAGTCTCAGCCTAGCTGGTCCGGACTAAGGCGTTTGCGACCGACTAGGGTACGACCATCCCATACACGCGGCCCAGACGCCATGACCGGGTGCTGCCAAAAGCAGACAATCAAACGAGGAAAGCATTTATAGTCAGAATGTTATTCACTTATTAATTTATCCTGATGCATGTGTGCTGATGCTTCTTCACCAGAGTGCTGTTTGGCAGCTGGTCGACATATTAAAGAATATACTTACTTACTTACTTTAGTTAAACCGTTGCCATGTTACGTATGCGTTGCCATGTTAACTGCCTATTGTTATGCTGTCTGACGTAAGCCGACCGTAACGCATATAGAGTAAATTTGCTGCTAAATTCCGTCCGTCTGATTGGCTATATTAGGCCGCCAATGACTGAAGCTATATCAATCCAGTAATGCTTAAAAAGCCGCGCGAGACCGTTGTCTCACTGCTCGCGTTTCGCTAGATTGAAATCACTGTCTCATAGCCTTGTGCTTTTTTAGGTGTTCAGTTTTGCTATTATAGAGCTCGAATTACGATTCACAATTATTTACCATGTTTTCTTTCATACGCAAGCTCTTCACTCGTAAGTCGCGACGGATAGTTCCAGACTTCGCCGGCGCTGATGATGAGGAGCAGCATAAGCCGACGACGGCTTCTCTGACGGAGGCAGCTGATCCTGAGGTTCCAGCGGATAATTCAGGTTTTTATGAAACACTGGATCACAGAATGGAGGTTGGGGTCTTCGTCCCTCAGCGCCGCAAAACAATTGCTGACCGCTTCAAGGAAGATGATGACCGTCTCTCACACTGGCCGAGTTCGGATGTGAACGACTTCCCCGACATGCCGCAACCACCTGGATCTCCCAAGGCTCCAGAACGAGAGTCAAAGGCTGGACCAGAAGTGACCTTCTATTGCCGCTCGTGGCTAGTTCCGACCGCGAGATCGATCGCCATGCTGTTCGAACCAGCAAGTCCAAACAGGGCGGATCGAAGGGGGGAAACCAAGCAGAAAGCAACGATAGAAGACTGACCATTCGACAAGGCCTCCCGTCATACAGTACCTGTCTACCTGTCTATCTGTCTGTCTGTCTACCTGTATCTGTCTGTCTGTCTGTCTTCTTCTTCTTGTTCTTCTTCTTCTTGTTCTTCTTGTTCTTGTTCTTCTTGTTCTTGTTCTTCTCTTCTTCTTCTTCTTCTTCTTCTTCTTCTTCTTCTTGTTCTTCTTGTTCTTCTTCTTCTTCTTGTTCTTGTTCTTCTTGTTGTTCTTCTTCTTCTCTTCTTCTTCTTCTTCTTCTTCTTCTTCTTTTTTTTCTTCTTCTTGTTCTTCTTGTTCTTCTTGTTCTTCTTCTTCTTCTTCCTGTTCTTCTTCTTCTTCTTCTTCTTCTTCTTCTTCTTCTTCTTCTTCTTCTTCATCATCATCTTCTTCTTCTTCTTCTTCTTCTCCTTTTCTTCTTCTGTCTGTCTGTCTCTCTGTGCCTTTCTGTCTGTCTGTCCCATCGAACCGGCTACAAGGACTTTCCGCCAGAATAAGAAGGAGAAGGAGAAGTAAGAGGAGGAGAAGGAAGAGAACGAGTAGGAGCAGGGACAGGAGAAGGAGGAGGATAATAAGGAGGAGGACGTTGAGAGGATGTTAATGAAGAGGACTTTGAGGATGTTGAACATTGGCTATCGATTGTGGGTGCTGTGAAACGTTGCAGCCCAAAGTACGCAATCCATCGCTCAATTATTTCACACAATGCAACAAAAGAAAAACATTGAGGTACGCAGACACAGGCGTATCGACACATATAGACACGGGTCCGCAAAGGTACATAGACAGACCAACACGCGACAAAACAAACACACACACTAAGCGGACGTGCACTTAGCCGCGTAATTTGGATGATTACTTAATTAAATCTATTGATAGCCAGAGGCAAATGATTGTAGAAATCGTGTGAAAAGAGGATGAGCTGAAGGTCTTGTTTAAAGGCCATGAGATGACGAGGGTGTCTCATCGGAAAGGGGGCGCATATGTATTCGCAGCAGTTACCATGGCGACGGGTTCTTTAACATCCATACATCCACCCTACATCCATCCATCCATCCATCAACGCGTCCATCCATCCATCCATTCATCCATCCACGTACCATGGAAAAACTGTACTATGGTCGGTCCATCATTCTGGAGCAGGTTTCCATGTCACCTGCTACATCAGCATCTTCTCCTTTCCCCAGATGCGCAGACTATATTCCGTACGATCGCGAACAAACGGTCTGTGCCCTCAAGTCAGTTCCCGTGTCAGTTCCTGTTACAGTTCCAGTTACTTTTCACAGTTACAGTTCCCGTTTCAGTTCCTGTTACAGTTCCCGTTACAGTTCCTGTTACAGTTCCCCGTTTAATCGTCTAGAATTCCCGATCCATGTTGTATTAAGAACGATCATTTAATGACAACACAGTTATGGCAAAGGAAGGCTGATATTTATGAAACACCACTATATATCCAGGTGTCAATCTTCGACACAATTAGGGAACTCATAATTATTGCGATCTATACAGTCAATTACTTTCTCCTAAAAACTAGTCTTAATTAGCCATTCTTACACGTCATTGTGTCCCGTTAACTCTTCACGAACGTCACTGCAGGGTTCAAGCAAACGTCGGGGATATTCAGCGCTGAGTCCGTCACGCCTTAACGCATATGGTCCGCTGATTAGCAACGCTCTGCGATGTATGATCGAAGCGTCAAACGCTGACGTCCGATTAGGACTATTTATCTGCGCGGAGGGAGGGACTACTTCCGACGGCGCCGTAGCACATTCGCGGCGGAGACATCTCCGGGGAAATAACCGCAAACGACCTGAGCATAGATCATCAAAAGCCATCGACAGAGCCACCCTGTGTCCGAAACAGGACCTGCGCCACCGGACTGCACCGCCATTTACCGACGAAAGACGATTGTTTCCTGTCGCGCCGTTCCACTTCCGGAGCGGAAATGGGATGGACGTGGAAATGGAGCGCGAGCCAGAGTACAGCCAACTGCGGCCGCCTGACGTTGTTAGTAAGAAACTCCCGTGGGACCATCTGTTCGAATTGGAGACCGATGTCCCTAGGACAACTGGACAGTCTGCTTCATTGGAAATATCGAGTAACCTATTTGATGTCCGGCGAGATGGATTGGCGGACAAAGGCCAGGGTAAGGACGTCCTATCACGCGCCGGACTGTACTGTCCTGTTGGGGTGGGGGATGCAGTTTCAATTGCCAGATCGCCCACGCAGTTTTCCGGCGAGAGGATTCGATTGCCACGTTCGCCATTTTATGACTATGGCAATTTGAGAAATGGGTGACAGGAAACGCAATTTCTTCCTGTACTTCGTAACCATTATCATTGTCCCTTTGTCCTCATCATTGTCCCTTTGCCCTCATCATTGTCTCGTTGCTCTCGTCATTGTCTCTTTGTTCTCATCATTGTCTCTTTGTTCTCATCGTTGTCTCTTTGTTCTCATCACCCTCTGTGTCTTCTTCGTTCTCTGCCTTTTACTGCTTCTCTATTTCCTTTGTCTCAACTTCTTTTCTTCTCTTTACTCTTCCTCCACATTCTTCGCTCGTGAATAAGCTGGTGCCCTGCGCTGAGCTTTAGAGTAGCACTTTAGAAATGTGGAGTTTACGGTTACGATTCTTCCTTATCCCTTCCTTCTTCTTATTCTGCTCTTTTCATCTTTTTGTTGTAGTTCATCTTCTCGTTCTTCTTCTCCTCTCCTCTCCTCTCCTCCTCCTCTTATCAGTCCTCTTCGTTGTCTTTATCTTCTTTGTCTTCTTCTCCTCTTATCTCTCTTCTTCCTCCTCCTCTTCTTCTTCTTCCTCTTCTTCCTCTCCCTCTTCATCTTCCTCTTCTTCTTCCTCTTCTTCTTCTTCTTCTTCTTCTTCTTCTTCTTCTTCTTCCTCTTCCTCTTCCTCTTCCTCTTCTTCTTCTTTTTCTTCCTCTTCTTCTTCTTCCTCTTCTTCCTCTTCCTCTTCTTTTTCTTTTTTTTCTTCTTCTTCTTCTTCTTCTTCTTCTTCTTCATCTTCCTCCTCCTCCTCTTCTTCTTCTTCTTCTTCTTCTTCTTCTTCTTCTTCTTCTTCTTCTTCTTCATCTTCTCCTCCTTCTCCTCCTCTTATCTTTCTTCTCTTGTTCTTCTTATCCTCCATCTCTCTCCTCTTATTTTTTCTCTCTTTTTCTTCTTATCCTCCTTCTCCTCCTCTTATATTTCTTCTTTCTCTTGTTCTTCTTATCCTCCTCCTCCTCCTCCTCCTCCTCCTCCTCCTCTCCTCTTATCTTTCATCTCCTTATTCTTTTTCTTCTTTTATACTTTTAACGACCAACCACTACATCTCTTCCAATCCGCAACGCCCACGCTAGCCATCAATAACAAACTACTCGCAAGAGCAGAGTCTGATTCGAATCAATCGTCGCCTTTGCTCGATCCTTCGATCCCTTTCTCATCAGGAACGCCCGGATGCTCGTCACCAGGAATTCCGTTTACGATTGCAAAATACGTGGTTCACTTGTCTGTCCTTCTCGGTGTTCAAGGTCACGCTGACGAGACAACGGATCGATTGTAGGAACATAAAAGTCTTAGGAGAGATTGAAGGAACATAAAAGTCTTAGGAGCGATTGAAGGAACACAAAAGTTTTAAGGAAAGAAAAGTCTTAGGAACGATTGAAGGAACACAGAAGTTTTAAGGAAAGAAAAGTCTTAGGAACGATTGAAGGAACACAGAAGTTTTAAGGAAAGAAAAGTCTTAGGAACGATTGAAGGAACACAAAAGTTTTAAGGAAAGAAAAGTCTTAGGAACGATTGAAGGAACACAAAAGTTTTAAGGAAAGAAAAGTCTTAGGAACGATTGAAGGAACACAAAAGTTTTAAGGAAAGAAAAGTCTTAGGAACGATTGAAGGAACACAAAAGTTTTAAGGAAAGAAAAGTCTTAGGAACGATTGAAGGAACACAAAGGTTTTAAGGAAAGAAAAGTCTTAGGAACGATTGAAGGAACACAGAAGTTTTAAGGAAAGAAAAGTCTTAGGAACGATCGAAGGAACACAAAAGTTTTAGGAGTGATTGAAGAACACAAAGTCTTAGAAGCGTTTCACGCATTTGATTGAATCCTCGAAAGGCATCGGTCCGCCAATCGATTAGCAATGCGATCGAAACTCCTGATGTAGCGCCACTATCTATAAAATCCTCCTCCGACCCATATGTCTTTTTCACATGAAGCGTCTTCCATTTCTGATACCTAGCTCGGTCTGACTCTCCCTAACCCTGCGAAACTCCGCCTGACTCTATCTGCCTGCGCCTGACTCTGACTCCGTTTGACCCTACCAAACTCCACCTGACTCCGCCTGACTCTATCTGACTCTGACTCCGTGTGACCCTGTCTAACTCCAGTTGACACTGACTCCGTCTGACTCCGTCTGACTCTGTACGACCCCGTCCTACCCCGTCGAACTCCTCCTGACTCTGTCTTACATTGTCTGGCTCCGTCTGACTTTATCTGACTCCGTTTGACTCCGCGTGACTTTGTCTGACTCCGCCTGACTCCGCATACTATCGGAAACTCTTTAAGAGTACGTAAAAGTCTGGGAAATGCGTTCAGTGATGCGATCATCATCATCATCACCGAATCGAGCTAAACAAACGTTTCATTTGCTTGGACGGAGTTCGTATCTGCTTGAAATCCATCCGTGATGAGTTTTTTGATTATGCTAAAAGCCGTCGTGCAAAGAAAACAAGACGACCCTCAGCGCAGTCTGGCGCAGCATAAATGATGAGAATGAAGAAGAAAGGCTTTGCGTGCGCCAGAGGCTGAGCGAAAGGAGGCGACACTCTTCCGGTTGAGATCAATGAACGTCCGCGAGATGTCGTCACTAGGATCCTGTCGGGAGGCGGGGGTGTGGCTGCGCACCGGCGCTGTCAAGCAGTCAGCCGAGCGGAGCCAATGATCCCTTGTCTCTGTCTGACACCGTCTGACTCCGTCTGACTCTACAGGACTGACTCTGTATGACTCCGCGTGACTCCTTCTGACATCGTCTGACTCCACAGGATAGACTCTATATGACTCTGTTCGACTCTTTCTGGTTCCGTCTGACTCTACAGGATTGACTCTGCATGACTCCGCTTGACTCTGCATGACTGACTTCCTGTATGACTCTGTTCCTGTTCAACTCTTTCGGACTCCGTCTGACTCTACATGACTGACTCGGTATGACTCCTGTTGGACTGTCTCTGTATGACTCTGCTGGACTCCTTCTGACTCCGTCTGACTCCACAATATTGACTCTATATGACTCTTTTCGACTCCTTCTGACTCCGTCTGACTCCACAGGATTGACTCTATATGACTCTTTTCGACTCTTTCTGGCTCCGTCTGACTCTACGGGATTGACTCTGTATGACTCCGCTTGACTCTACATGACTGACTCTATTTGACTCCGTCTCACTCCGTCCGACGCTGCCTGGCTTTATCGGACTCAGTCTCACTCAGTCTGACTCGGAATCAGGAACAGTCTGATCCAGTCTGACTCCGCCTAAAATACCCTGACTTCGTATGACTTCTCCGACTCCGCCTGAGTAAGAAATACTTTACCTGACTTCTTCTGACTCAGTCTTACTGAATCTGTTTACGTCTGACTCCTTTCTGGTATCGCCCGACTTGTTGTGGCTCCGTCTGACTAAAGAGAATTGACAGTAAGGCATGCTAAGTCAAATCTGACTCTGTCTGATTTTTTGTATTTTAATGTATTGTACTGTATTGTATTGTACTGTATTGTATTGTACTGTATTGCATTATATTGTACTGTATTGTACTGCATTGTACTGTATTGTACTGTATTGTACTGTATTGTATTGCATTGTATTATATTGTGCTGTATCGTATTGTACTATAGTATATCGTATTGTATTGTACTGAATTGTATTGTATTGTATTTATAAATTTCTAAAGCTCCACTCTCAGTGCAACCTAATCAGATGCGCATTTATTAAGCGCCACTATCTAATGGCCAAACATCAATCGATGGCGCTGAGCAATCGTGAATTGCAAAAGGTCCCAACACAGAAACCGTTTCAGGGGAGGAGGATCGAACCCGTACTCTCCGCGTTACAGGGCGGGCGCCCTAACCGTGTCCCACACTTGACTTGACTCCGTCCTAACAATTCGTGGAAACTGGTGGCCAATCACGGGCCCAATGTGGCCCATCGGAAGTGGCTGTTAGGGCAAGGTTTTCGCGTTGAATGATTTGAAACCCAGCGATGCATTCATTTAATTAAACAGAGCCTCTCATTTCGACTCAGTCATGCGCGAGATTTTGTCTCGCGGT
>OY744614.1:45424188-45429188 GCA_963556255.1 Allolobophora icterica | reverse complement strand
TGATAATAATTATTATTAAAAGGATTGTGCTGCATTGTAAACCACTGGATTGTTGAAGGTCACGATCTCCTGTTTCTGCAGAAACGCCATGGTGCCGCATATTTCGCTATCCATTCTTGATTTCCCTCCAGACCAATAGCTTAGCATTGGCCAAACTTCGACTGAGATTGGCCTCCTATACTTTCCGTTTTCATTGGCTCGCCATAGGATCTCTATAACTTCTCGTTTGCTGTCAAACGCTGAAGGCGAAAAACCTAATCAACTTGATTTGGCCGCTGCAAGCGAGGAACGGGAGTTGCACTGGAGAGGTTTTTTAGGCTATTTGAAAAGCATAGTTTGCATATTGCTATTTCGTTTCAAGGACCAAGGACTGGTTCTTGGACATTATCTTAGCGGCACAATGGATGTCGGCCTAATTTAATTAGTTAATTAAGCAATATCAATTATCACGAAACAAAAGCCCACACTGAACGACATCAGTGCGCACAAAACGGAGGAAACAAGCCCAATACCAGTCAAATACGACGCTGTATTACGAATAGTTTTAAAGTCTAACTTTGCAAAAAGTTCGAGAAAAAACCAAAGGTCAAAAATTACAGTTTGAGAGCTAGCCTAAATGGCGTTCAATTAGAGCAGAGATTTTCGGTGATAAAAGATCTTCGGCTAACTCGAGAAGACCGACAAGCCCCCTCCAACACGTAGAGCCTGGCCAGAATTGAGAGTTGATATCACTAATAAGCTCTTGTGAGTGTCAGGCTGTCGCAGTATCCAACTGGCACCATCAGACGCTCTGTGGCAACAGAGGACTTGCAGTGATGGATCGGCTGTGATATTATGCATTAATGATTAAACGCTGGATTCCAATGACACTTTTCATGCAAACAGCTTTAAGGACCTGTGGATCGTCGCCCTCTCAACGAATGTTTATCAGAAAGACAAACAGACAGACAGACAGACAGACAGACAGACAGACAGACTAACGGACTGAATGACCGACTGAATGACTGAATGACTGAATTACTGACTAATTGACTGGCTGAGTGAGTGAGTGAGTGAGCGAGCGAGCGAGCGGGTGAGTGAGCGAGTGAGTGAGTGAGTGAGTGAGTGAGTGAGTGAGTGAGTGAGTGAGTGAGTGAGTGAGTGAGTGAGTGACTGACTGACTGACTGACTGACTGACTGACTGACTGACTGACTGACTGACTGACTGACCATTTAAGCTCAGCCAGGTCGCCTGTCGCTTCCTTCTGTTGCTTTCGGAGATCTTCTGGTCCCTCCCTCGCTGCTGCACGTCAAAACGAGTGTACCATGCACTCTGATGCGTGGGCCAATCCTTTTGGAACAATCTTCCCGCTGAGCTCTCCCTTTAAACTCTGCTCAAATTATTGTTTTCTAAATATCCTAAGACGCACGTGTTCAGGTCCCTTGGGCAGTCATATACGTAACCGTAATCGCAAACTCCAAACTTCTAAAGCGCCACTCGCGTTAGACGTTTTGAGTTAACGAATTTTAGCGTTTTTGAGGGACTCGTAAAATGCGTTCTATAGAAATCCAGATTTATTCATACCCACAACCTCAGCAAAAACGATCCAGTGTTACAGCAGAAAGGGCAAAAGGCAGAATATTGAATTCAGAATCTGTATCACTCACGAAAACTCTCTCTATCCGCGTCTTATACCGCTTGGAATATCGAACCCCAATACCGTTTCTACACTCAGCCAATATGCCACTATCCAGATTTTCAATTACATCCAGCCCTCCCACTCCGACCGATTATATTCCGACTGTAGAACCGATCGATCTTTCCTGACTACATCGATCTATAGACTTCGGTTTCATCGCGTGAAAGGACCGCTTATAAATTAACCCTCTGCTTGCAATCAGTCATCGCCAATTCTCTGGCATCGCCCGACTGGTGGCATCAAATGTTTTCCTCACTCGTCGCTAGGGAGCGCCCTATACAAGGAATCTGTCTACCATCGCGCCCTCTTCTGATGACGTCTTCTTCCAGAAAGGGAGCGGAAGTGACAAACGACTGGAACGACTAAACCGCACCGGGTGGGGTAAGATGCAGCTTCGTACCAATTTTTTGAATGCTACTGATTCCGAGACGGTTACTTTGTGGGGGACCATGAGCAAGTCCTTCACTCACAATTGCTCAGATTCACAACAACCCAACCCATTACAACCCAACCCAATACAGCCCAACCCATTACAACCGAACCCATTACAACCTAACCCAATACAGCCCAACCCACTACAACCCAACTCATTACAACCCAACACAACCCAGCCTACTACAACCCGACCCAATTGAACCCACTACAACCAAACCCACTACAACTCAACCCAATCCACTACAACCAAACCCACTACAACTCAACCCAACCCACTACAACCCAACCCACAACAACCCAACTTGATATAATCCAATTCATTCTAATTCAATACGTTCTAATCTAATCTAGTCTAGCACATCTAATTTTATTTTATTTTATTTAATCTAGTCTAATCTAATCTTAGTCTCCTGACGAAACAATGATCATTAGGCCCTACTTATTAACGTCGATTACCACTTCTCAGCCTCCGACGAATCGTCAACCAAACTGCGCAGACCAAGCCGACACGGAAGCTCAAAGACGACACGAAACTTGCAGCCCATCCTAGATTTAGCTTCTTACTGTAATCAATGCGATATCGCGAATTACAGTTTTGTGCATAATCCGAATTCGTACTGCTCCCAATGCGATAGTTCATTTCTGCGTTTCAGTTTGTTTTTCGATCGATTCTGTTATCGAAGGTGGAAAACAAACAGAGCCAATTCTAACGGACAAACCAACTCCATGAAAACACTCAAGATAAAAATATACACCCACATGTAAACACCCGATCACATAAACACACCTACATACAGGGGCGTAACTTTGGTCTAAAAAGTGGGGGGTACCAAGTTCTTACATACACTGAGCAAGGCGGAGACTGAGATCTCTGGGAAGGCACAATAATAAAATATTGAATGGTAATGCTCAAAAAAGTGGAGTGTACGGTACCCTCCTGTCCAAAAAGTGAGGGTACGGATACCCCTCGTTCCACAAATTACGCCTATGCCTACATAGAAATACCCCTTCAGATATAGACTTACACCCACATGCAACACCCAATACATATACCGCGTAGTACAAACACCACTGCACATACACACCCACATACCAATACCCCAGTATCTGTACCCATATAAAACCCACCCACAAGCGCTTACATAGAAACACCCCAGCACATATACAGTGCTATACACCCAGTACATACGTTCACCACAGTACACAAGCACCCGCACATAAACACCCCAATGCAGTTACCCATATACACCAGTACCCACACGATCACTCCCGATGGGTAGACACCCCCTGAGACACCCATCAAACCCTCTGAACACTCAAACCCCGATCAATATGAATAATGGAAAACGTCGAGGTCTGATTTCCGAGCGATCGGCCGCCAGAATGAAATCCGTTTGAAGCCGCTTTACGACGAGACCTCTTTCTACGCAGACTCTGAGCCCAGCGCAGTAACTTATGGATGACCATTGCTCCCGTTACGACCTCAACGTTCTTCGCGTCAGAAGCCAGAGGTCGAGAAAAGAGCAGCACACATATATACATACATACATTACAAACATACACGTACATACGTGCATGCATATATATACACGTACATACATGCATACATGCGTACAAATAATATACGTAAAACATGCATATATACAGTACATACATACATAAATCCATACTCACTTATAAATAGACGAATACTTACAAACATACACATACATACAAACGTGTCCACAAACACACGCATACATACATAGATATCTATGAGTATAGTCTCTTTTCTCCGCTTGGGACAAGTTTTAATTTGCAGAAAAAGACTTAACGTCAACGACCAGTGAACTGGTTTCTTGGTCATCAAAGTCGAATTAGAGCTGGTTCTGTGGTATTCCAAGTAAGTTAAAATCACCTGGATTATTATTCTGTCCAGGTGGAATCGTGACTCCTGTGGCTGTGACGCACGTGAAAATCTAACGTAACAGATTAGATATTGAATCTGTTTTGACGGTTCTGGAATTAACGCAAGGCCACTAAACTTTGTTTCTATGTATCAATGGGTTCTCTAGCAACCCACTATTACTACTACTACTACTACAATTACTACTACTACTACTACTACTACTACTACTACTACTACTACTACTACTACTACTACTACTACTACTACTACCACCACCACCACCACTACTACTACTTCTACTATTTCTACTATACTACTACAACAATAGTTACTACTGCTACTACTACTACTACTATTACTACTATTACTACTACTATTGCTACTACAATTATTACTACTACTACTACTACTACTACTACTACTACAACAACTACTACTACTACAACTACTACTACAACTACTACTAAACCTACTACTACAATTACTACTACTACTACTACTACTACTACTACTACTACTACTACTACTACTACAACTACTACTACTACCACTGTGTGTGTGATACAAATTTTTCATTAATTCCTTGCTGCGTTTCCCGGTAGAAAATGCAACGCAATGCGTTACACTTGGCACTGCACTACCGAAGTAGCCATTGATGGCGAGGGAGAGATTCTGGGCCAAAAGGGCCTAAGGGTCTAGTCTTGATCAATGACTGTGAGATGTCTGCGTCGAGTTACTAGGGCGTTCGTCTGCATCAACGATGACATCTAGGATTGAGATTAATGGATAAACTTCCACGAAAGAACTAGAACAACAGGAAAGCGTGAGAGAGAGAGAGAGAGAGAGAGAGAGAGAGAGAGAGAGAGAGAGAGAGAGAGAGAGAGAGAGAGAGAGACAGAGACAGAGAGAGAGAGACAGAGAGACAGAGAGACAGAGAGACAGAGAGAGACAGAGAGGGAGAGACAGACAGACAGACAGAAAGTGACAGACAGACAGAG
>OY744614.1:45422834-45423988 GCA_963556255.1 Allolobophora icterica | reverse complement strand
GAAGAGGAGAAGGAGGAAGAGGCCAATGAGGAAGGGGGAGAGGAAGACGAGAAAGAGAGAAAGAAAAAATTAAACTAAAGACCAACAGGAAATGTATGCATAAGGAAAGGATTGAGAAGCTTGTTCGAAAAACAAAACCGTAACTCTCAAGACCGTCCTATCTCACAGCCACATCTTGCCTCCTATAAACCATCGACCCAAACAAGACGAGGAAAGAAGGACATTTCTTTTCCACCACTGCCTTCTTCCAATGAGTCATCCACTTCAAGGAAGTCGTCTCCAAGCGGCTGTTTACCAACCCGCTAAAACACGCCAATTCTCTGAATGCCACGTGTAATAATAAGCCAAACCGAGGAAGATGGTTGTAGATCTTAACTCCTTGCTCTTAACAGTCGTGTTAAGTAACGACAGACATGCGTTCATGTAGCGCATTTGTTAAAAGCTACGAGTAATGTCTGGTCGCAGGAAACACTAGTGTGACCTGAACGATAACATACACACGCAGACACATGTGTGTATGTATACGTATGTGTATGTAGTAGGTATCCATATATGCATGAATGCATGTATGTATCTATATATGTCTATTAGAGCTGTACCGATGCATCGGCAGCATTCGTAATCGGGGCGATTATCGGCATAATTTGCATCGGCAAAAAATAATCGGCGCCGATGCAAATTACTTTATAATTAACGTTTTTTGCACAATAATCGTTACAAAAAGAAATATTAGCACAAATATCTATGTTTTGTTTCTTATTATTGCTTTATATTTAGTAGTGCACTACTTACTAGGCACCATAGAAACCAAGGACCTATTATACACAGGACTGGAAACTCCTTAATAACCTTATCAACGTCTTGTGCCTAGATTTTGGGCGATAACAAAATAATCGGACTCATACGCGGTATCGGCTATTTCAGTAATCGGCTATACGCAGTATCGGCATAATCGGCAAAAAGGGCTATCGGTACACCTCTAATGTCTATATGTACGTTTGTACATGTATGTGTCCAAATAATGTATAAGTATGCATAAATGTATGGGCCTTCATGCCTATATTTGCGTGTGTATGAATTTATCAATGTATATATGTTTACGGTCCGCAAAGGTTCACCAGTCACTCTATCACAGAGTAAAGCAGGGAGGCGAC